>OZ010593.1:17017381-17034881 GCA_963932145.1 Acanthosepion lycidas | reverse complement strand
TTACATCCCCGGGCAAAGCCGGGCTCTAATGCTAGTATATATATAAAATATTTCAACTTGCTCCTGTTTGAAAGTATGGTCAACCATGAACGACATTATCTGAAAATAAGAGCGATGACTATAGTAAATTTAAAATCAACATTCCTAGAACTAGATCACGGAGAATATTTTCCAACATTTTCAAGATTACTGAGTACTTAAAAATTATATAAAAAGGCGCTCACTATTCATTTTCATAAATTATATTTTAGCAGATAAAGTCTCCGTAGAACAACAATAAATTTGTCAACAACTAATCAGTACTTGTTAAGTGATTGACGAGATTAATTAAACTTTCAAACAGCTAATATTTCTCAACTAAAGTTTCAGAAAAGCATATTTTGTTTTTGGAAGACTTTAAAATCGAAAATGAACTTTTGTTCACAAATGTGTGAAAATGTATCAAAGGTGGCCGATTTTAAAGATTTTACTGAAAGCGACCCAAAAATTGAAATTCCAATCAATATAATTTCTGTTTGGAATACACTAGAGTATTTTGATTCATGGAAATGGTAAATTTAATCATTTGGCTTTCAATTAAAGCTAAAAAGAATACATTTGTTCATGAATAGCCGAAAATACATTTAATCTCATATTAAATATTATATATATATATATATATATATATTAGGTTGGCGCAAAAATAATGACGTAATAATGTCGTTTTTTGATGTTAAAAATACGTCAAAAAGCGATATTATTACGTCATTATTTTTGCACCAACCTAATATATATATATATATATATATATATATATATATATATGCACCTGAAAAATTTATTTTGGTTGAGCTTTCTGGTGAGGAAGTGTGGGTTTGTAAACAGTGATTATTATGGCTAATAATGCATGACTCTTCGGTAAATCGAATCGTGTTCTCTCAGTCACAGTTTGTCTATCTAACAATAAATACGCTTAAATTCACTTTCATTCCTACCGGGTACCAACGGCTTAGTGGTAATATACATACATACATACATACAAACATACATGCATACATGCATACATACATATATATATATTGTCATCCACAGGCAGTCTGTTTTGCTGTACCATCAGTGTGGTTAGATGTCCGGTGGCCTCTAGCTAGAATCGAGACCCGACTGAATTGGCGTCAGTCGGGTTTCGATCCTAGCTAATGATACAGCGAAACAGTCTCTCTCTCTCTCTCTCTCTATATATATATATATATATATATATATATATATATATATAGTTAAATAAGCTAACATATAAATTTGTTATTTTTTTTAACTTCATTATAAATTTTTCGGATTGGTATAATGCAATATTTAAATTATATATATCATTGTTTTCATTGGTTGAATAGATATCACGTTTCCATTTTATGGCGTTAGAATTTATAGCGTTAGTATGTATATATCAATGTTTTAGTGGGCACCCTGCGTTTACCTCATGTTATGTGTGTGTCTATGTGTGTAATATGGAAAGATGAACACATATAAGCTTGGTTTTTAATATTGGCTGTATTTAATTGGATGATTTGTATAAAGTTAATTTCCGGTTCCTTCAAGTCTAACGAGAAGAACGATAGTTGGACACCAGAAGGAGGTGAAGAATAAAGTCTTAAAGAACAGAACGCTTGAGTGGCTTTGAATGGAATACCGTAAAAATCTAACAAGTGGTATCTAAAGGATTTCACGAGAACAAGAGGAAATCAAAACTGTCGATCAAATAAAAACGGGGTTTCTATAGGGAAGAATGAGATTGATTGATATTGTTCATCGTAGAGGCATGCACAAATGAACCATTTTATAAATGAGAAAATTATGACACTATTTACGTCGCTAGAAAGAAAGAAGAAAAAAGAAAGGCGAGAATTAAATTTAGGTGATAAGAAGCCATCACGAAAAGGACACTAAGCGATGTTATTCTTTTTGACAAAGAAAAAATGCTAAAAGTTTTATTCTCATTAGCGAGAAGAGTAGGGTCGCAAATGTTTCAGATTCAATCTGATTTATGTTGCGGGGTGAAGAATAAGATATATCCAATCTGCCCATGGCAGCGGTAAACATTTCAAGATGGATAAACGACCTCCCACTGAATTCTAAAGAGATAAAAATTAAATAGGTCATCCGCTGACCGAAAAACAAAAATGTCCGCTGACCACCATGAAGGAAAGATTAAGCCTTTGTCTATATGCAGAATATCATTGAGAGGAACATCTGTTTATTGTCAGGGCTGGCTATGATAGCAAAACTATTTTATCGGAACAGTTAATTAGCGACAGAATGCAAATACGTCCAATTGACCACCCACTTGTTTGGCGAAGGCCCCGGGTGATAAAGTCCAAGTGACATTTGGCTAAGATAAGAGTCCAAGGGTTTGTTGTCAGGCAGAAGAAAAGAAAGCGAAAGAAAAGAAAAAGAAAAAAAAAGAAAAAAAAGGAAGATAATTTTTTTCTTTGAGAAAGATTTTTTAAACTGAGGCTAATCTCGCCACACCCACGCCGCTGAGCGCCCATTTTCTGGATGGTGGCATGAGCGTTAGGCGGAGGTAATCATGTGATGAAGGGGGGAGACATTTTGCGCCCCCCTGAAGGGATAGATGTGAGATGCCACTGTGAGAGAGAGGGGAAACCCGCTGGCACCCTCAGAGGGTATGGTGAGATACCAATATGAGAAGAGAAGAAGGTGGGAAGACGAAAGACTTCCAAAATTGGAAAATAATAAATTTTCTTGACCGAAAACAAAGAAGTGGATTGTGGATTTAGAATTATCAAGGAGCCTCAAACCCCGACAAGCCCAGCCGGTTTTGGTCAGCGTCCATATAAGCAGAGTCGCAGCGAGTGAAAAGCAGTTCGAGTTCCAGTTGGCAGTTCAGTTGGAGCTGGAGTTCAGTTGGGGAGTTTTTAGCAGTCGCCTCACAGAACAGCTGACTCAATTCCAGGCATCACGACCTCAACTTCTAGCCAAGAACAATTTATTTTTGAAGAACGACTAAGACTCATACCACCAAAACAAGTTTTACGAATATCGCCTGAAGATACACCAAAAACCAGTTCCTTGAAAAAACAACAGGACAAGATAGCATGACGGACGCGGCCAGGCAGACGTCACATTTGGCGCAGCGGACTGGGGGGACGTCACAATTGGTGTCGTGACAGCAGGATAGGACACTGGATCAGCCGCCGCCACAGGAGTTGCAGAAAAATTCGACCAGGACAACACACGGCGTTTCAAGGACTCAACCTGAAACAAACTAGAGTAGGAACCAAAGGACTTTGGTTACTATAACCATACGGTTCCAGATACTCTAGTACGACAACCCGGAACCTGAGAAGAACGAGCGGAAAATCGTCTGTCAGGTAGGACACTTTATTTCGGTTAATCTGCCAATTTCGATTGTTGCTGCTCTGATTGTTTTTCTTTTGCTGTGTTAAATATGTCTGACTACGAGCCAGATAGGGTAGACATAGAGGAAGACGGGGTTGAACAGGGATTGCCAGCAAACCTAAGAAAATTATTGGGTGGACCGAGGGTCCCGGCCTTTGATGGGAGTTCAAGGGATTATGCTGTTTTAATGTTAATATAATGTCAACGTCGGGCGTTTCGGTCTAATAAACCATCTTCAGGACATATTCATAAATTATAATTAACATTATCATCTTTGTCATGTTGAATTGATAATGTTAATTATATGTTATGAATGTGTCCTGAAGATGGTTTATTAGACCGAAACGTCCGACGTTGACATTATATTAACATTAAAACAGCATAATTGCATATAAGGATTTTTGTTTGTTTTTTTTCCGTATATTTTTCTTCATATATATATATATATATATATATATATAACGCGAATTTCTGTGAAAGATAAATACAACTTATTCCTTGATGTAAAAAGACATACAGTTTCTATTCCTATCGAAAAGTATTTATATATATTTATATATACATATATATACATATATATATATATATATATATATATATATATATATATATATATATATATACACACATACATGCATACATACATACATATATATATATATATATATATATATATATATATATATAATATGTACGTGTGTGTGTATAGAATTACTAAGATAATTTGGAATTAAAAAATGGGAGGTGTTTTAACAGTGAACGGAAAGAGCGACTCTGAAATCCGAAGGCGATTTGGGATATCGAATATTGAATTCCCACAGCTATGCAAACTCTCATGAAAAAAGAAAAAAATGGCAAGAACCAAAGAAAAAAATTATGAACTTATGTAATATCAATCTTCCTATATGGCAGTGAATGCTGGACAATCTGCTCACCATTGAAGATGAAACTTGACGAAACAAAAATGTTGTCCTACAGAAGGATGCTGAGAAAACCAGGGGCTGAACTGAGAAAAGACAAAATTTTAGAAGAAATATAAAGGAGACTTATACTTAATATCAGGAAGAGACAGATGAAATTTCTAGGGCACATAATGAAGAAAGGGGACAAATATGATAGTTACATGATATATTGAAGGCAAAAGGGACATAGGAAAACAACGCATAACCTTGAGAGATTGAGTAAATAAATATCGCAGCATACTTTAGAAGAGGTAAAAAAAAACAAATTATAGGAAATTGTGGAGAGCCGTGATCTCCAACGTACATATAATGACGTAATAATGTCGTTTTTTTTACGTTAAAAAATACGTCAAAAACGACATTATTACGTCATTATTTTTGCACCAACCTAATATTTACAATCAGTTTCAGTTTATGGTAATCACATTGCTATTTCAAATCTTTGTGACAATCAAGTAGTTCATCGTGCAGAAAGGCTTTTTTGGCCTCTTGGTGTACAAAAATGCTGGACTTCTCGACTGCGTTAGACACAAGCATATATCTATCAAGCATGGCACGGCAATTAAAAACTTTACGCTCCACACGAGATAAAAGTCGACGAGATGGCCGTCACCGTAAGATTGCTATTTGAAAAAAAAAAAAAAAAAAAAAAAACTTGCTGTAGTATCATCTTTCGTCTTCCCTGTTCAACCCGACCGGCTCCAAGTGAGAAGAACTGCTGGTCGAATCGAAACATCTCCTAAGGATATCATTAAGGACAGCGTGCCGATGGAGACGGTCTGTGCATTTGTGTCTAAAGAAGAAATGTCCAGCAAATTTGTCGATGGTAGCCCCGCCACGCATATGTGCTTAGACGATTGACGATAGTGAAACAAGCCGATACTGACACATTCATTGTAGCGAAATGATGCCAGCGGCAAATACGATTCGGCATTTGACTAATCTCCGTTGTGTGAGACTGGTCAATTAACGACGTTCGTGTTAAGCCTCAAGGATGTTTAATCCATTTTTACACCTAATGTCATCCCATTAGGTTGTTGCAAAAATAATGTCGTTTTCTCACACATGTTACTATGTGAGAAAACGACATTATTTTTGCAACAACCTAATATTTGTTATTCACACGATATCGTGCCCTTATCATTTGACCAATGTCCGTTGTGTGAGACTGGTAAGTTAACGACGTTCGATTTAAGCCTGAAGGTTTGTTAATACATTTTTGCATTTAATGTCGTCCTATTTGTTATGGCCACAATATCGCACACTAACCGAATTCAAAGTCAGAATATTCCCAGTTGTAAGTCAAACTCTGTTATAAGCCGCTCGTAAACGAGCGGGTAACAAAAAACCAACGATATCAAGTAAACCAGTAGCCTTCCGTTGTGAAAAGACGGAAATCCAAGTCTGCCATTTAGAACAAGCGAAGGAGTATGTTGCCAGCTTATAACATTATTTATACTATACAGAGTATTGTAGTCTCAGATGAGATGATGGAGCTCTTGTACAGATAACATGGAGTGAAACTGAAAATGATGTACACAAATAAAAATAGTCCCTGTTAGGTGCCAAGAAGGCCTCGTTGTCCGATCATGACCTTGTGTTTGGCCCTGATACAGGAAAGGAACAACTAGGTAAAGGATAATGGAATCTAGAAATCTCGTTTGGCGTCAACCTATCGTTACGCAGGATCAAGTGCACGGCGGCCGAGTGTTGCTCCGAAACTAGACGTGTCGACGTCAACATTGATCACGTCAGTCTTGCACGAATTGATCTCAAATTCAATCCGAGCTAGAAACTATACGACGGAAAGTAATTTACGCCTAATGACTTCGGCCAGGAAAACGCGGCTGGCGCCATCTAGATACCACCTATATCAAGATGCTAGATACTGTAGATAAACCATGGATTATTGCATTGGCCGTATTCCAGTAAATCTCTTCTACTCTCCCAAACAGGATTGGTAACTAGATAGAAACAATTGTCTATAACTTTCACAAGAAGTTCTGATTCCTTCTTGATGTTATTTATGTTATTAACACCATATTGCGGTTGTCCTTTTAATAAAAATATTACGTTAGATAAATAATCGGTAAGACAAAAGGAAATTATTCCTATAGAAGAATGGAGAAAGGAAGAAAAATATTCATTGATATATTAAGAGGGTTATTTTATTTAAGCAGCATCAGCTACACTTCTCGGTGAGATTTCCATCTGTATTGAGATTTTCTTTTGAGGTGATTTTTCTTTCCACTCCATTAGACAAATGTCTGACATAGATGTTATTAGGTTGGTGCAAAAATAATCTCGTTTTCTCACATAGTAACGTATGTTAGAAAACGAAATTATTTTTGCACCAACCTAATAGATTGATTCTTTTATCATATGATCTCAATACTTAGATATACTGCTTAATAGTTTAATGATGGAGTAATATTTATATTTTATACTATATATGAATACCTTTCTTTCTTTGATTCATTTTCTCCATATCTATTGATCTATAAATTTAATTCTACCATCTATTTATATATCTACGTAACTATCTGTATGTATTTCTATCTATCTATCTATCTATCTGTATGTATTTTTATGTCTCTTTCTATCTATCTGTATTCTTTATCTGTATTTTTATCTATGTATTTATATTTTTAATTTATCTATATGTATTTTTTATCTGCCTGTCTATCTGTTTACCTGTATTTTTATCTATCTATCTGTATGCATGTACATATTTTTATCTATCTATATCTGGGACTCATCAGCAGTGCGCATCTACTACCGAAAACTGAAACCCAGACAGTTACGTTATCAGGCAAACGTCATACCAACTCTACCAACAGGGCTCACCGGCTTATAATGCTCTGGATTGAGCGGCTTGGTGATAGTAGTCGTGGTTTGTGGGGACACTGTCCTATGGGTAAAAGAGAAACTCTGATGAGTTCCATCAAAGAATATGTGATCCAGCGGCGCTATATCGAGTCTGATTCGCTACCTGCCCGTTGGAACAGTTGGTGTGACGTTTGCCTGATAACGTAACTGCCCGGGTTTCAATTCTCGGTAATGGATGCGCCCTGACGGCAGTCCAGGGCTTTCTGCATTCTGTTGAGGTTTCTTCTAGACTCAATGAATTACTTAATTATAATTATCTCAAATCCTCCTAATTTCCATCACATATATGTGTGTGTGCATAAAAGAAAAATGGATTTTTAAACCACATTCGCATATATACATAAGTGGGCATCGAGGTAAACATTCAAAGGCAACCACATTCGCAAATGTATCTTTCTTTCTCTCTCTCTCTCTTTATATATATTAGTGTGTATTGAAGTCATTATCCAAAGGCGACAGTCTGTTTGAGGCGAAACGCAATCGTCTGGCATGAAACAAACTGTCGCCTGAGTGTGTTAGCTTCCATGTCCACTTTTATATTTACATACGCGCTATCCCTGATATTGAACACTTTAACCCATAAATATAGCATATCTTAAAACGATATTTTATCATATATATATATATATATATATATATATATATATATATATATATATATATATAGATATAGATATATATATATAGATATATATATATATATATATATATATATATATATATATATATATATATATATATATATAGAGAGAGAGAGAGAGAGAGAGATAGAAACATGTGTGTATGTGTTTGTGTGTATGCATGTATATAGGTATGCATATTGTATATGATTCTGTTCACTCCGTAGCAACAAAAAAAAAAAAAACTTTTGATAAGAATGAAATAATTTCATGACATAAAAATTAATTTTTTCAAAATAGATTTAATAACACCTACGAAATATAGTTACAGCAAAGTTTATATTCTGTACGGTAATAAATTTGATAAGGTTTCCAAAATTATAAAAAAAACACCCATCTTTTTGAAACAATGTAAATATTCCTATAACGAAATGTAAAAAAAATATTTCAGTGTTGTGCTAGATCAAATTGCTCATAAATGACTTTTATCAGTGTATGCAAACTCGGAAACGTGCAAAATTTTGAAAATGCTTATAAACACAATAAACAAAACAGAAACATGCAGAAATTAAAAAAAAACGTATCTATGAACACAAAAGGGACTTTATACATAACAATATATAAAATGAACTAGTCATACACAGAAGTAAATTCAGCGACAATTTTGATCTAAAAAATGCTACACTCATCAAAAGTGAAAATAATTTACCCAGAAGGAAAATTCTCGAAAGTGCCACCATGGTATTTTATCAGAATATAAATCCCGGTTTTTTGCCCAACTTCGCCTTCCCTGAGAGAACTACTATTTTTTCATGTCAAGATACACAAAAAGAAATATATTGAAAAATCAAAAGAAAACTATTAAATCAATTAGCTTCAAAAACGTATAGCTGGCAAATATTTTTTTTTCAAAAAAAAAAAACGTATTGCTGGCAACATTACTGTTTCAAAAACGTACAGCTGGCAACATTATTTTTCTGAAAACACCATCTGAGGCCTTCCTTGCTGTTGGACGTAGTTTATCGGCATACCCAAGACGTTTGAGTAAATGGATGGTGCAACAAGGTTTAGAAGAGATAACAACAACAAAAAAATAATAATTAAGTGCTACAAAGAACGGGTAATTTTGGAGAGCCATAACTGACTACATTGTGAATGAACACGGCTCACAGAAGAAGACTCCTGATCAGGAAAGAAATGTTGTCAATATCTTGCTATATTTTGCAGTACTGCATTTTATTTGAATTTATTTAAAATTTATTTATTTAATTAATTTTATTGTATTTAATTTTATTTTATTGTATTGTAATTTTCTTTGTATTTAATTTTTTATTGTATTTTTCCCGATGTCTAATAATGTCTTAGGTATTGTGCACGAAATAGTGGATAAACTATTTGCTCCTTCCTAGTAGATCCGGCATTGTTGACAAGAATAACCTGGCCGTATGTCACGAGAAGAACTGCCAATCTGTGGTTGACTGGTGCAGGAAATGCCTTGTAAACTTTTATGCCTTTAAAATGAAACTGCTCCCATTTACCCACAACAGAGAACCCTTCCTGCCTCCTATCAGGATCGCTGATGCCCAACTCCCTGACAGCGCCTCTCTGCACCTGCTTGGTCTCATGCTGTCCACTGACCTGAAGTGGATCAACTACATTGAATCTATAGCTTCATCTACCGCAAGGGAAGTTGATTCTCCGTGTTGCGCCAGTGGATTTTTCTCGCCTGAGTCCATCCTTCAAACCTACAAATCAACCATTCGTCCTTGCATGGAATACTGCTGCCATATATGGTCTGGTGCTCCCGGTGTTCATCTCGAGGTCCTAGACAAAATCCAGAGACGGATATGCAACGTGATTGATCCTGAACTGGCATCCCATCTGCAGTCGCTATCTCACAGACGTTCTGTGGCTTCCCTCTGCCTTTTCTCTATGTAATCTGCTCCGACTAGCTACTTTGACTCTTTCCCAAACTGCATGAATTTAAGCGTGCGACTAGGTTGGCATCTCGGTCCCATCCTTTCAATCTATAAACGGCTAATTGTAGTCATCTCTTCTATTCCAACAGCTTTTTATCTCGCACTTCCAGTCAGTGGAACTCTCTTCCTATCACTTGTTTCTCCAATACCTATAAACTTCAAATATTCAAATGTAATGTCAATCGACATCTTCCTGACCTTGATCCATGTCTTTCTCTTTATCATTTTGATTCATTTTTTCAAACATGGATTGCACTCAGTTTCGACAGGTGAGATGTGAATCTGCGAGAAAGTGTAGTGTATGTGTGCCCGATGTAAGAATTTAATACTGTTTCTTTGTTATTAATGTTGAAGATGCAATCTCCCAGAGGACATGAGTATTCAAACACACGCATAAGTATGTGTGTGTGTGAGAAAGAGAGGGGGGTAGATATGAACACATAAAGATATTTTCGAAAGATTCTGAGCTCATTTTATGAATCTAGAAAACAAATCTTTTTTACGTCATATCTTTTCAAATTTGTCTTGTATTGTCCGACGTAACTTTTTAGTCCTTGACAATATCTTTTGTCTTTGTTCCCGCCATCTTTTCATACAGACTGGTAAAGGAATTTATCCGCAATTTCAATCTTATTCAACGTCGATTGAAAGAAATAGAGACGCAAGAAATGAAGCAACCTGTTGTCAAGAGACGGGGTAGGAATATCAAAAGACGGTGTAGGAACACAAAGCACGAAATTACGATTGATTCATGTGTTTTAAATGAATGATATAGGAATCTTTTATGCAAGTTTCATTAAAAACGGTTGACAAGGTTCTGTGGTTAAGATTTTATATAATTTTTTATGTGTTCTTATATTTATTATATTTTCAGGACATAAATTATATAAAAATTATCAAAATGTTTTATCTTTCAAAGCGCTTTAGGCTATACTTTTAGCCATTATCAAGGATGAATTTTATTTTACCTTTAAACGATTACATGGATTGTTTTGCGTGTGTATCTAGATTTATGGAAATGTTTTATTTTCCAAACAGTGTGTTCCTGTACAGATTGCGTCCCTGTTCCTTGTTGATATTATTGAGTGTTGGCTTTTGCATTTTACATAATAATGCTTTTTTTTTACATGTGGATGATGTTATTATAAATTGTATTATCAACCAGCATGTTAGGGAAAGGTTTTGGAAGGTTTCTATATGTATTTATATGAGACTTAATTGGGCCATGGTCAGACAGATGTAACGCGAATCTTCTTCTGACCTCAATAACACGTGGCGCAGTGGATAAAGGCGTTAGTTAGATCCAGTGACGGGACGCAAAGAGTGTGAGTTCAATGCCTGGTTAAGGCAGTGGAGAACTTTCAGAGGGGCAGTAAAAGGAGATAACTGACATCCATTAGACATGGTACGTGGAACTATAACAGTCTAGCCCAGTGAGCGAAATAAAGGTTTCAATTCGACATTCCAAACACCTAAAGGCCGCGGCGTACAATGGCCGAAACGTTGTGATAAATATGGCGACAAAAATGAGAACAATAGTCCGAATAATGTAAATAGTGTACATATTATGTACACTATTTACATTATTCGGACTCAGAAATATAGACAGATACTGAAGGGTCGAAACGTTGTAATAAATATATCGACAAAGATGAGAAAAATAGTCCGAATAATGTAAATAGTGTACATAATACCTCATCTCAGAAATATAGACAAATCGCGAATCTTCTTGTTAGGCATGCTGCAGTACATACAACAGAATTATTTACGAATTTGGATTGGTCAGGAACACAATTCCTTAAGAGACATGTGAATTCGTAAATAATATTGGTTCTCTGAAATTTGGATCTTTCAGTTGAATAATTATTTTTGACAATGAGGTTACCAGTTTTAAATTTCTTATAATAAATAATTAATTAATTAATTTTTTTTTTGTCCACTAGTGTTGTGTATTTATTTATTTATAACAATCGGTACCCATGGTAATTCCATCGTTGGCATATTTTTCGAGATTGCCCATCCTAGCTGACATCCAGAAGAAGCGTATTTACAAACGGAACATTAGGAAATTATCAGTTAAATTATCGAAGTTATAGTAACAAAAAAAAAAAAAAAAAAAAAAAAAAAAAATATGGTGGCTAGATATTTGTCCTGATCTAGGCAGAGACGAAAATGTATTGTTGTTGCGTAGGGAAACCACCGACTTACAGGATGAAAATGTGAAGCAGCTTGTGATAGAATAAAAATAAACTAGACTTCAAACACAGTAACCGTATGACTCTTGTTCTCTTCTGTATTACAGGGTTTTAAACCCAGTTGCGTTATAGAATATCAAAAATGGTCCACATATTGTCACAGTGTTTGGTGATTGTCCGAGAGAGGAGAATTATAATATGATAATTACATAGTAATTATGTAGTACTTTTTAAGCAACTAAAAGGCTGAACACGCAGGAGTATGTGGATTTTATTAGGCTGATCAATTGCATAGGGCAGGGTTCGGCAATCTTTTGCTATGTGCCGGCTTAAGGTTTTAAAATCATTCAGTGTGCCAACAGCATACATACTTTTATGCAAGTCAAAGCCAGTATACTCGTTCTAAAATATATTTTATATAGTAATATATAGAATATATACTTTAGTATATATTAAATTGAAACAACTAAATATATTCTTTGCCTTGTAGTAGTTATTGGGCATCGTGACGTTATTTGCAGCTGCGTGCCATTGGAAATTGCTTGGCGTTCCATAAAAGTGAATTAAGGACATGATTATGGATGTAAATTCAGAACTTTAATTAAGGATTTAATGAAATAAATAGAATATTAACTCATATTCGGTTAATAAAAACAGAAAGTGAAGAAATCATTATATTGACATTAATTATCGGGTTTTGTTTTCTAACTAATAAGGATTAATACCGAACTAGCGGGATCCATGAAAATTCCACTCTTGGCATATTTTCCGTGATCACTCATTCTAGCTGACACCCAGAAGAAGCGTGTTTACAAACCGAACATATCATTAGGAAATTATTATCAGAGAATAGTAACAACAAAAAATTGTAGCTAATTATTTTGTTAGTATTTGTTTAGGCAGAGACGAAAATATTTTGTTGTTGCTTAGGGAAACCACCGACTTAGTTGATGAAAATGTGAGGCAGCTTGTGATAACATTAACACATTCCATTTCAAACACAGTAACCGTGGGACTCTTGTCCGCTTACGTACCTCACTGTTTTAAACCCAGTTGCGTTATAGAATATCACAAATGTACCACACGGTGTCAGTTGTGGGTGATAGTCCTAGAGAGCTGTTCTATATCTTATCCATTATGTTAAGGAGTTGCCTTTTCTGAAGGTGGGGAAATGATCCTTGGAGGTGAGGGAATGATTCTTGTCGGAGGCGAGGGAATGACTCCTTCAGCTCAGCACATCTCGACAGATAATATTCTTAGTAACAGCTCGCACTCTTTTTCCTTGTTTGTCTCTGTTCATCACCTTAATTCTTACATCTGATGGTTTGCGAGCTCTTGAGAATGCCATGACCGAACACTGGCAGAGGTAAGAACATTCCAACCTTCTCAAATGGCTGGCCTTGTGACTTGTTTATAGTCATGGAATATAACAAACAGGAGACTGGGTTCTCTCTAAAATGAATGGCAAGTTAGGGTCGCTAAGAACCAGCTTTATTCTGGGGATGAGGATACGTCTGCCAATAAATGAGCCACTGATCAAGGAATCCTCAATTGAATGTTGATGGATGGTCACAACTACCTATCCTGTAACATTGCAGAGTATATTCTGAATAGATATGTTAAGAAGAAGCATTTATATTGAGCCGGGTTTTTAAGCTAATAAAAGTCTGAACATAACTTAGATTTATTACATAAAATTCCTATTAAATTCAATAGGATAGCGCTCATCTATTATTTATTGATTTAGTAAGAAATATATATTCATCAGATATAAAAGGCTGAACACGCAAGTGAATATTTCTTAATAAATCAATAGATAAGGGACTGATATGGATTTTCTTTGGCAGATCGATTACCTAGGGCAGGGATCGGCAACCATTTTCTATGTGTCGACTTAAGGTTTTAAAATCATTCGGTCTGCCAACTGAATAAGTATTTTTTATACAAGGTCAATATACCTGTTCTACAATATATTTTATATAGTAATATATAGCATATATACTTAAGTATATGTTAAAATTGAAATAAATAAATATATTCTTTTCGTTGTATAGTTATTGGTTCGGACTTCGTCATGTCATTTGCGGCTGCGTACCACTGGAAATTGCTTGGCGTTCCACTTGTGACACACGTGCCACAGGTTACCGACCTCTGGCCTATGATATGATTGACTAAATATTAAAAAATCAATTAAATCTTTTCGCTAGTTTGTGCGTAAAATTAAAATTAAATTCTATTTACTACATAATGTACATAATTAAATGGCCAAACGCACGTCTATTAAAACTGTCCATAAATTAGAACCTTAATTAAACATCTTAATTAGATTTCATCGGTCGTCGTAAGAAGTAAACAAACCGACCGATCCGCTGCCTTTTGTTTACATTTTGGCGCAATTTTTTTTTTAAACGGTTCAAAGATATTTCTTTATTATTTCTTCTAATAAAGCCGCCATTATCGATCAAGACAGGCATCCAAGTGTGACATATTTCAGAATTACCTCTGTAGGTCGATTATAAAGGAATCTTAATGAGCTTTTTCTTCGACCAGGTGTAGTAGATAGGGTTAGATTTCCGGTTACCTACCCAGTGAACGTTTACCATTTATTTCTTATAGAAGCGATTACTTTCCTCACTTGCCATCGGGCCAGATTGATTCGCAAGTGTGTGTTTGATTAAATATTAAAAATTATTTAAATCTGTTTGTTAGTTTGAAAATAACATTAAAATTACACTTTGACTATGTGGTACTATACTGCAGTTTAATTTACCTAAGAAAATAAAGGACCGAACAGACACGTGTATTGAAATATAATTGAATTATATTATTATATTAAGTCGCAAGAATTATAATTATATTTATTTGCAACGTTTTCAGCAGACGATATTTTGAGGATGTCATCACAAAAGCTCAATCTAAGAC
This sequence comes from Acanthosepion lycidas, assembly GCA_963932145.1. Lineage (NCBI taxonomy): Eukaryota > Metazoa > Mollusca > Cephalopoda > Sepiida > Sepiidae > Acanthosepion > Acanthosepion lycidas. Next base: position 17,019,921 of record OZ010593.1, on the reverse strand, counting down.
GAACTTAAAAAATAATATGAATTATAACAGACAGAGTAACTAACTTAGGAAAGGAACATGCAGAATTATAATATGATATTTCTAAAGTAAAAATCAATCTGCTTTTAGTTAGTATGCATTTAATTTTTGTAGAAAATGTTAATGTTATTGTATTTTCTTCTGTACTTTCAGTGTTGCTATTGGTTACCTTATAAAAAATGTCTAATATGGTAATCTATAAGATGGTTTGGAAAACCGTTATTAACAAGCATTTGTTTCACGTTATTAATTAAGTTCTTTAAAGAAAATTTGGTTTGGTTTGTTGTGTTTTACGGAATATCGACCTCATTGGGTTATTTAATGCCGACAACTTTTTTTTTTCCTGGTAATATTTTGTTTTGTCAATAATCTATTTCTGGTAATATTCTTTTCCTCAAAAATGTATAGCTGGTAATATTTTAAAACATATATTGCTGGTAAAAAATTTTTTTTCAAAAACGTATTGCTGGTAATATTTTTAATTTCAAAAACATATTTCTGGTAATAGTTATTTTTCTTCAAAAATTTATTTCTGGAAATAATGTTTTACAAAGTATTTCTGGTATTAAAACCTATTTTTACGCACTTATAATGCTTTTTACCTCAGTTTCGTGGTTAACTATTTGCCCATAGCTGGGACCTTAACAGGTACTACCACCCCGGGTCCGGGTGGACGTAGGAACACCAGCAAAGAAGAAGTGGTTCCACGCTCCTCAAAACCTCTTGATCAGAGGCATGGCTGCTGGATATAGTTTATCGTCTTACCCTGGACGCGGATGTAGTTTATCGTCGTACCCAGGGCAGTTAAAGAAAAGTGGTCGAGAGGATGAATTCACGCGCGGTCTCAAATTTTTGATAACACCTATTTTATATCCGGGAGGACATATATTAATAAGATTCAGGAGGTAAGAGTTTTTACTTGTGGTTTATTTATGTAACAAAGCATAGATATATTATTATGACTCTATAACAACATCTAAGAATGGGAGATTTTTTTTGCTAAGTTCATAGGTTAAGCACTGACCGTTTTTGGAAAATAAAACATTTCTATCACTCTAGATTCATTAATTCTGTAATGTTTAAAATGAATTTTTAAAAATGAAAACCTTATTGAAGCTTTGATTTTAGCTTTGACTGAAATCAAACGTATTTAAAATTTAGTATTTCCAGCAAGCAAAATACTCTGTGGTGCATTTCAAACAGAAATTATATTGATCGGAATCGACTTTTTTCAGTAAAATCAATAAAAACAGCCATTTTGACACATTTGTAAACAAAAGTCAATTCTTGGTTTTACAAATTTGGAAAAATAAAATCTATATTTCTGAAACCTTACTTGGGGAGAATTAGCAAATTTAAAGTTAAATTAATCTGATTTGAAACAAATATTACTTATAGCATAAAATATTGTATGCAATCATTTCTTAATCACGTTGTCTTGATTTTTCTGACGTGTTAATCGATTTATTGACGGTGTATTGACCGTCGAACATGTTCATCTTTAACTATCGTAGAGCAGATGATAAAGTTTATATGAGGGTGTTTTCTGTAAAGTGGGGAACACTTAAAACACGTTATCTTTTATTGATAATGCTATAGGTTTAAACATCCATCCTTAGAAATTCTCCACATATATTCCATATACTAAAACAAATCAAAATTATTTAAAACGCTATCCGTGGTCATCACTCACTACTCACTACTTTCAAAACGATTTTAACAAACATTTTTGAAGAATAAATGCTCTAGAATTTACTCGTTTGACTAACTTTGTATCCACACAACTTTCGATAATCTGTAACTAAATCAATTAGTTTTTCTTTTGCCGTACAATTTCTTGTTAATGTTATTTCGAAAAATTCTCATCACAACAATTTCTGATAAGGGAGAAAAGGTAGCGGAAAAACACAATTTACGCACAGAGATAACAAATAAAAGCCAAATTTATATAATTATTAGAAATCATATGTTCCTAACTACGCAATAATTTTCGTTTAGTCAGACATACGCAGCTCTCTATTAAAACAAATATTAAAACAAACACAAATACACCAGACTGCTCGCCATTATCGACTCCCGTTTGTCACAGAGCCCTACAACTATGTCTGCTTGTCTCCCTGATATAGGCTACTAGCAGCATGACCTGGCGTTGCCCGTGCTTGATTCAAAAATCGTACGACTCATACAGCAATCGGTATCACTTGACTTAAAATATTTGTGCCCTTCCTTGCCTTTAAATGAGTGCCCTTTGCCGTGCTGATGTTGCTACATGCCTTACTTCTTGCCTCACTGCGAATTTTTTCTAAGTTTTATACTAAACATTAAATCTGTTACGAAAAAAGAACTAAACAAACTGAACACAAAACAATCAGCTTTAAAAAAGGACTCATAACTGGAAAAACCGAATGAAAAAAGAATGTTAACAACAAATACTTTTTCACACCCAACATAGTTCTGCGGAATCAGAATCAACGTTGAGTTTAAGCAAGTGAATGAGCCAATTGGAGTAAAGTGCGATGCAG
>OZ010593.1:16964881-17012381 GCA_963932145.1 Acanthosepion lycidas | reverse complement strand
TCACTGTATACGTAGATTGATTAATTAATATATATATACACATGTGTGTGTGTGTGTGTGTGTGTAGGCCCGTTTCAGAATTGTAGAAGAATTATAATAGATTTAATTACTAAAAATTAATCAAACAGAAAAGGAACTCATTGTTTGTATTTTCCAGTAACGAATAGTTGAATCTTTGAAAACTTACTTTATATTAACCAACGAGCGACTTTGAACGAGATGCACCGTATTCTTTGAATCGGCAGACGATAAAAAAATATCTTGGAATGAAATTTTAGAGGATCAACTTCAGAATATATCAACAATATTTTTATTCTTCCTTAAAAGGAATATTTCAAGTAGGAAACATTTTTTATCAGCCAATAAGTTCTTGATTAAAATATATACATTTTCTTTCTGTAGTTTTATACACAAGATTTTTATAAATCTAAAAACATTTCGCTTGTAAAATTAATCTTTCAGTTACCTTGACCAGGGTGATGTTCGACAGTGTCGCACAAACGGAACTGAAATTCTAAATATTAATTACTTACATACTTCACTTATTTAGTTCAAGCATTCAGAATTATAAAAATTACGTTTCAGCTAACTCGTTTACATGTGTCAATAGTAACCCATATAACACACTCAACTCTCTCAATTTCCTCTTCCAATTGGCTGTGGTGTGTTCGCGAGGAAATTACTACTACAATTTATCCACAGATATGAAACAACGTAGCCAGCAACACTCACATTTTTAAGCGCGAATGGCACACTCTCTATCAACAACATATTTACCCAATATTTCCTTTATTAACAATGGGAAAAAATTATTTTTGTGTGTAATTATTTTCTTTCAATTTGAAAAAAAAAAACTTGAATTAAAATAAAAATTATTAAAATTTGTAGATCCGTATTGAAGATTAAATTAATTCTTCGCTTTTACACGCATATTCCGATATATATATATATATATATATATATATATATATATATATATATATATATATATATATATATATATGAAGAAATATAGTCTTAAGATGTGATATATTTATGGGATAAAGTGCTCAATATCAGAGATAGAGTGTGTGTAAATATAAAAGTAAACAAAGAAGTCAACACTTAGAGGCGACAGGCTGTTTCATGTTAGACGCAATCGTCAGGCCACGATACACGTCTAGCATAGAACTGAATGTCACCTCTAAGTGTTGATTTCTATGTTCACTTTTACACACACACACACACACACACACACACACACACACATATATATATATATATATATATATATATATATATATATATACCGGGTATAACAGCATAGGTATCCATCCCCAAAAATGTTTAATGCCTAACCCCCCACCCAAAAAAAAAACAATAAAAAAAAAATTCACAAACCCAATTAAGTTTCTTTTTCCAGGGTTTCAAATAAGACGTTTAGCTATCTTGACACCATTTGTCGTAAGAATCACTGAAGAACCCTTTGCCTTATTCAGCTTCAAAGGGAACAGGTTAAAATCATTTTGTGTCAGACCCACTGTCTTCCCAACTGAGCAATGGTGAAAGGAAAAAGATCATTCAAGCCTTCAGTAATAGTACCAACATTCATAGTCTGGCTTACATCTTCAAAGTCCATTCAAGAACCACCAAGAGAACGGTGAATACGTTTAAAAAAGAGGGAACAGTAAAGTGAAAAACTGGATCAGGTCTTCACAATAGGAAGAAGTATCATCATTTCAACTTATAGCAAAAGAGATCAATTAGAAAGATTCAGCACAGTTCATACTATGTTTGACAGATGAGTGAGAATATTCTGCTATGGCAGTCCAAAGAGCAGTGAAAAAAAGAGTTGAAAATGAAATTGTATGTGAAAGTTGTCAGGCACATTTTTAACCAGGACAGAAAGTTAGAAGGTTAGAGTGGACAAAGATCATCTTGAATCTTATATATGTATTTAAAATTTATGACGATATCCCATAGGCTTCCGATACTTAGCTATGGTTATTTAATGGTGAACATGTCATTTTCGTTCATGATCGATTTCGTCGCGATACTTCTGTTAAGCTTAGAGTAATTATACATTCTTATTGCTCAGAGTAGAGTTCAACAAAGTTATAAAATCCTCAGAGAATTCCAGCAATATATCTTTAATCATTTATAATATATAAAGGTTCAGATCTTAATCTAACAATTAGGTAATTTTTCTCTTACAACTGTCACATACACTCACACACACATACACACGCACACACACATACGTAGAGCAATCAGTAAAGATCTGTCACGTATTTACATTATGCGGACCATTGTACTCATCTTTGTCGCCATATTTGTCACAACGTTTCGGCCGTTGTACGCTCCGGCCTTCTTTAGGTGGTTGGAATTTCGAACTGAACCATTTATTTCGATCCCTGGGTAGACTATTCTAGTCCACGTGCCATGTTTGCCACAAAAATCTCTTGAGTCGACCAAGCACATAAATAAATACAATATGGGAACCAGTAATAAGGAGTGCCAGAGAAAAGCAATGATAACAAAGCTGCAATATGAGCTCTGGTAAAAACATGATATGATAACAGCAAAATTGCAATATGAGCACTGGTAAAAATGGTTGCTGAAAACATTAGGTTTATAATACCCAGAAATCCATACACAGATGTCCTCAAGGACACATGGCACAGTGGATAAAGGCGTTGGTTAGATCCATTGACAAACCCAAAGAGTGTGAGTTCAATACCCGTTTAAGGCAGCGGAGAACTTTCAGAGAGAAAATTAGCAGGAGATAACTGATAACTGACATCCATCAAACATGGCACGTGGAACTAGAACAGTCTACCCCTGGGATCGAAATAAAGGGTTCAGTTCGAAATTCCAACCACCTGCAGAAGGCGACAAAGATGAGGACAATGGTCCGCATAATGTAAATACTGTACATAATACCTCATCTCAGAAATATAGACAGAATCTGTCACGTAGATAATACAGAAACAATAGTTCAATTATGCTGATCCGATATATGCAAAAATAATGTTGTTTATCAATTCTTATGTCTTTTGGGAGATTGTACCTGCATCGCTAACAGTCAACAAACAATAAGTTCTTACATTGGCCACACACGCATCACACTTATATTGTAGATTGACTTTCCATTTGTCAAAATTTAATAATAATTCGCGCACATGTAGATGAACATATGAGAATTATTCAAAATAATATTAACATCAGTCAATCAGTTTTCTGCCATGCGTGATACCATAAACTGGTGGCGCCAAACGCACCCACTGGTTAGAGGAAGCGGCGAGGTGGTCAACTCAAGGCGTGGCACGCAATGGTCAAAGCAGATATGGAACTCATGTCCGGTCCTCGCGTTTTCGGGGTCCGACGCTGGAATCGCGAATGGCTCGATCATGCCATCGATTCTGCTGCCGATCGACGGGGGTGGATGGCCTTGACGCGCGATGCGGTTAATTCAGTAGTAGCCGGTTCAACCGACCCCGGGTGAATGCCGTTACAAGACAGGAAGAGAAGACATGCGTGATACACGCTTAGGTGATCATGTATCATTCGATACATGACTGACAAGGTAGATTTCTTTCTGCGGTAGACCAGTCGCCATCCAGAACTATAGAATCCAGTCTGTCCTGCTAGCGGTGTGGGGGAGAAGAAGAAGATTAATATCTTTCTTAAGAGTATTAGCATGTAAGTGAATGTAATGGATTCGACTGGAATTCGAACTCGGCTCTCCGGTTCCTCAGTCCGAGCCGCTATCAATAACTTCACCGTGTCTCCTCATATCAACATACAACTTTTACATTATTCGGACTATTGTCCTCATCTTTGTCGCCATATTTATTACAACGTTTCGGCCGTTGTACACTCCGGCCATCTTCAGGTGGTTGGGATGTCGAAATGAACCCTTTATTTCGCTCACTGGGGTAGATTGTTCAATGTGCCATGTTTAATGGATGTCAGTTATCAGTTATCTCCTGTTAATTTTGCTCTGAAAGTCCTTAAGGACTCATGGCACAGTAGATAAAGGCATTGGTTAGATCCAGTGATATGACCCAAAGAGTGTGAGTTCAATACTCGGTTAAGGCAGTGGAGAGCTTTCAGAGGGAAATTAACAGGAGATAACTGATAACTGAAATCCCTTAAAAAATATGGCACGTGGATCTAGAACAGTCTACCCCAGTGAGCCAAATAAATTCCAACCATCTGAAGTAGGCCGGAGCGTACAATGGCCGAAACGTTGTAATAAATATGGCGACAAAGATGAGGACAATAATCCGAATAATGTACATAATACCTCATCTCAGATACAACATTTATTAGATAATATCAACATTTTATATAGGAAAGGCAGGCAGAAGAAACTCCATTTTGGATGCTGTTGTAATAAAAGATAAGCTGCCAACATTAAATAAATTATCTTTCTCCATGTGTATGGCAACAGTCAGCCCCGAGAGACCATGGATTTTAGGTGGCAGCCAGTCTAGGAAAATAAACATTCTAGTTATAAAGTCTTGAAGGAGGCAAAGAGAGAGTCTTACGGTCACATCACTTTAAATTACCGCATCTCGTCAGATCAGCGTAGTTGGGCGATCACTTGGCAATACTGAAAGGTTGAATGTTCGATGTGCGGAGCGGGTAATGAATGACTCGGCCCGAAATGAGAAATCTGGAAGCCGACTTTAAGTTCCAGTCGGTTTCGTTACATTTTACGCGAAAATACCCATGGGCGATCATGAAACGACAAATTGAGATGATCAGCCAAGCGTATGACATCCGCTGCTTACCAACAGGCATTGTAATGGCGCGATAGCGTAATCGATCATTCGCCCCGTGATCTGAGGTAGACCCACGTACAACTCAGGCCCTTCATGGACTGAGAAAAAGAACGCTAAGTGAAATGATTCCATTACCCGTTTAAAATGTGCTGATAATTAACAAACACCAAAGTAAAGGAACCTGCCATAATGGCTTACAGTGTTAGGTCTATGCTTAGACTATTTCTGTTACATATGATCCGGTTCCGCTATTATTTATCTTAAGCTCCTTAATAAAATCCAAAGAAGAATCAGCAATATTATCGGTCTTAATCTGGCGACTCGGCTTCAGTTACTTTCCCACTGGCGTAAGATTACCTCCCTGTGTCTTTTCTACAAATACTTTCATGGTAATTGTTCGGATGAGCTCTACGCTATGGAATCTAAACACATTCAATGTAAGCGCAGTACTAGACACGCGTTGAGATCTCATCAATTGACATTTGAGCTGGCTAGATATCACCGTACATTTTTCGCTAACACTTTCTTTTCTCGCACTTCTCAGTTGTAGTACACTCTTCCGGCGCCATTCTATCTAGCTAAATCTAATCTGCGTAAGATTTTAATGCAATGTCAATCGCTATCTACTGTTCTGTTGATTCCTCTTTTCTCTTCCCGCTCATTATTAATTTTTCTGTTCCTATTTCTTCCATATCCAGTAACCCCTTGTGTCTTAGTGGCTTTACTGCCTTGCTTGGGGGTGAAACCGATTTCTAAAAATTTCTAGAAATTCTTTAGTGCTGTAAAAGCACTATTTACATTATTCGAAATATTGTCCTCATCATTGTTCCCATATCTATCACATCGTTTCGGCCGTTGTATGCTCCAGCCTTCTTCAGTTGGTTAGAATGTCGAACCCTTTATTTCGCACAGTGAATAAAGATGTTAGTTAGATCCAGTGACAGGACCCAAAGAATGTGAGTTCAATACCTGGTTAAGGGGGTGGAGAACTTGGAGAGGAGGATTAACAGGAGATAACTGATAATTGACATCCATTAAACATGTCACGTGGAACTAGAACAGTCTACACCAGTGAGTGAAATAAACGACATTCTAACGACCTGAAGAAGGCCGGAGCGTACAACGGCTGAAACGTTGTGATAAATATGGCGACAAATTTGGACAATAGTCCGAATAATGTAAATAGTGAACATAGTTGGTATATATATATATATATATATATATATATATATATATATATATATATATATATATAATTAATGAATCATTCATACAAAAAGCAAATATAGAGGTTAATGATTTAAATGGCGAGAATATATCATCGCAAACAATATAAATAAGATACACCAACCCCGAACCTGTATATGAATGATATGATCCCTGCTTATAAATTCCAGTTGCATAAGGTCTTTTTAATTTTTTACAAGCTTTCATCTGTTACTACAGACATTCTCAGGTATGGAAATAGATTTTGTTCTTGTTTTTACTTCTCGGTAATAAGAGGACAACGAAAATAGTGATGTAATCCGAAAAAATGTTATGAGAAATGTTTATTGATTTAGAACGTGCGGTCGCAACGCTGAGTTTGAATTTAAATTTTAAGGTTGTGCGTTTTTGTACAAATATAGTAATAAGATAATTCTTTTTTACTGGTAGATTGTTCAATAATTACAGTAATGCCACACTTATTATCCGAAAGTTGCACGTTGGATCAGGTTCGAGGTTGGTGTATCTATCTTATTTATATTGTTTGCGATGATGTATTCTCGCCATTTAAATCATTAACCTCCATAGTTGTTTTTTTTATGAATGATTCATGAATTTATATATTATAATTGCACCTTTTAATTGAAATTATATATATATATATATATATATATATATATATATATATATATATATATATAAATGGTGGTACACGTTTGGAAACCTCGGATAGCTTACCTTGCAGTAGAACAAATGACACTAAGGATGAGTTCGATAGTCCGAAAAATGTAAATAGTGTACATAACACCTCATCTCAGAAATATTGACAGAAGCTGTAAACGCATATGATACGCTGATTACAATTCAATTAAATGATTGCATTGGGAGCCATTTCAAGAACTACCTTAAAATCTGGCATCATAGGCGAATAAATAGAAATTAACGAAAACTAAAAAAAAGAATTCTGGTTGATGTTGAGAGGAGTTTCTAAACACCTGAAGGCACCATGCTCATCTGCGCAAACAGCAATATACAAGTATGTAGACGTAATATCAGTAAAAAAAGATGTATTATTTCTCACTGAGATGAAGTTGCCCTGGTGCGAAAAGCATAAATCGTTCACATGCCGAATATGCTGGGGAAACAGGTATACAATTATTTATATCCATTGTAAAATTGAGCTTTATATTAATATACGTACTATTACTCCCAAACCGTCATGCCAAATTACAGCTTACAGCTGTACATATAGAAAAGAGATAAGCATTCAAGATATCTCCTCTGGTCTGAGTAAACAAATTGTTATGGTTACGACGTACGCATAGACTCTCCCAGCTATGAATAGGAGCAGGTACTGCTTTCTGGATGGAAAGTTTCCAGCAGTCAATTCTGACCTAACATTCTTGCTGTAGCACTCTCGTTTGTATATGTTTGTATTACTGTTTCCGTTAAAATATTTGTTTAACTCAATTCCCCTCTTTGTGTCTTTATTTCTGGCCGCTAGCAAGGCCACAACAGAAATAGTGAACTATTTGGACGTAACGACCAGTGACTAATTTTCAGTACAGAGGGAGAGGTTTGCAAATTAAAGAGCTCATTTTAATCCATGATGCATGGAGATGACACCATTATGTTATATGGGGGGGTGGATTGTCGCAAAATACACAAAATATCTATGCATTTACTACTTCTGACACATCTGGTTTCATTCTCTTGCCGTACATCTTGAGATTCTTGATAAAATCCAAAGAAAGAGCTGCTATGTAATCGATCATGACTTGGCTTCTCGACTTCAGTCACTTTCTCACTGACATGGCTTCCCTCTGTCTTTTCTACAAATATTTTCATTGCGAGTGCGCTGACGCGCTTTTCTTACCTGGTGCCCCGGTTGCATGAAATCAACCGTGCTACTAGACTGGCAGTTAGGTCTCACCGTTTTACTGGTGAACTGGTTAGATGCAAACATCACTTCTATTCTAACAGCTTCTTTTCTCGCACTAATCACCCGTGGAACTTTCTTCAGATTTCCTGATTCATTGCTGTTGTGGAGTTATTTCGCAGTGAAGGCTTGTATTTGTACTAAATCGGTTCTAAAATATTTCAACGTAAAAAACGTTAGAAACTTGATATAATAGGTATTACGAAGAGTGTGGTCGCTGATACGTTCGTATTCGACTAACTGTCGTCCGACATCGACTAGTATTCAGTCACCCCCCACGAGGGTATCATGTGGCACAAGGCCGGTTTAACGTGGGATCTCCGAACCCGTGGGCTCGGCCAAAAATATACCCTTTGAACCCGTATAAACGGGTTCAGGGTCGGTTTACCTCCCCGAACGAGACTTCGCCCTTCGGCATAGCCTCGTTCGGTTTCCTCCCCGCCCGAAGGCGGAGAGTTCAACCGTTCAGCCGGTCGTCCGACATCGACTGACCGTCGTTTCTCTTACTACTCCTACTTATAGGTGTGTTTCACCATAACATTTGCTAACTACAATCTTCAAAAAATGAAATGCAATCGATATATTCTGTCTTCTGGAACCCTGTTCCATGTTCTTTCGTCAATCCTCGCCATTCTCAGCCTTTACAAACTCTTTCACTTTCAGGCCCTGTAACTCCTGCGTTCTACTGGCATTATCTACTTGCTTGCGATGAAATGGTTAAAAAAAAGAAGGTTAAGAGTGGGAAATTATTCGTAGTATCTTGGTTGTGTTAGTCGTTTTGATGTGTGGCCTCCACGTAAATTAAACGAAAATAATACTAAAAATATTGGGACGTATTCCTACGATTCGCTACTTAAACATAAATAAATATTCCTTTGTGATGAGAGATGTAAAGTGGGTACTTAAAAACAATATAAACATAAGATATTGTGAGGGAACGATACTGAAACGATACTGGAACTAATTATACTTACTAAACAGCGTTCTTTAGCCAAACAGTGTGATACTGTTTATATGGTGGGATAGAACTCTCAGGAGACTACTATAATCTACTTATGGAGAAGCCAACAATTAAAACACAGGCGCACTTCAAAAATTTAATGGCATCATGAAGGAGGGAACATTTCTGGATATACTGACGTAATACCTGAAATTAAAATTTAGTTTCAAAAGTTTTTTTTTTTCTCCAAAAGGACAACGACCTGCAAGTATACTCTCAAATTTATGGTAAAATGGTTGAATAATTTGAATTTATTGTTCATACTAAAAAAAAAAAAACTATTGGTTTAGCCATATCTAAGTTCTAATTTGCAAAGAATATAAAATATTCGAGACAAACTGAAAAAAAAAAGCGAGTCACTCTGGAGGATTAAAAACTTTACAAACAAGCATAAAATCTTAATGGGCAATGGATCAAAAACTTTTGTTAGCTTATGGGTGACTATTAGAAAATTTGAACCATTTAAAGGCAATGTAATCAAATAATGGTCGGCTACTCCTTTGCAAACACACCCGTAAGCGGGCAAATCACTCAATTGACGTCTGCTCAGGCATATTTGTGGTTTTCAACACCAGCACGACCAAACTGTAATTTATACTACAAGTATGATGTGTGGGCCGTAGTTACAATTTCTAGGAGGAACTGCGCGCATAATATGGTGTGATCAAGTTTGAACGGCCTGTATACTTAAAAACTCGGTCAGGATGTGTTCATGCTGGTGCAAATCATAGACGATCTTCTGCATAGTTCCGTCTATTCAGTTTTCACACACAAATCTTCGGTTAACTACGAGGGTTGGGTCACACCATGGTATGTTGTAGCCTAGAAAAGGCTACTGAATGAGGAATAACCAAAACGGAGGTTAGAAATGAAATGTTAATCTTTATAACAACAACAAAATACAATACTCGCCAGCGACGTGAAGTATGTAAACCACTGGCAGATGTGGACTACTTAGACAGCATAATGCCCCCAGTTATAATAGTGTCCAAAGTATTTAGAGGATTGGGACCCTTTAGTGTTCCTAGGTACGGTATATAACACTATCTCAATTCAGCTTCTTTCTCTATCTATCTATCTATCTATCTATCTATTTATCGTAACCTAGAAAGGAATAACCAAAAACGAAGTTGAAAATGAAATGATAATCTCAACAAAACATCAACAAAAACAATACCCGTCAGCGGCGTGAATAGGTAAACCACTGCTAGTGATGGACTACTTAGCTTATTACCCACACTTACAATATTTTCCAACGTATTTATGAGGATTGGGACATACCCATCGGTGTTCATAGGTACGTTATATAACACTGTCTCAGTTCAGATTCTATCTATCTATCTATCTATCTATCTATCTATCTATCTATCTATCTATCTGTCTGTCTGTCGTAACCTAGAAAGGGTTACTGAATGAGGAATAACCAAAACGGTTGTTGGAAATGAAATGGAATCTTTATAACATCAACAAAATACAATACTCGCCAGCGGCATCAAGTAGGTATACCACTACTAGTGGTGGACTACTTAGACGGCATATTACCCCCACTTACAGTAGTCCAACGTATCTATGAGGATTGGAACATACCCATCAGTGTTCATAGGTACGGTATATAACATGGTATGTTTTCAAGCAATTTCCAACGGTGTCGCACGCTGGATCTGCTTCCACAATAGAATAACAAGATATCCCTGACAAATCAACCATAGTCAGATTCGAACGCAAATCTCATGGTTGTAAAGTGAAATTTCTACCCACTCTGCTACGCTATGAAATAAGATATAAATATACATCTGTATCACTGGGAATATGATGCAAAAAAAAAAAAAAAAGAAAGAAATATAAATTTTTCTGAGATTTCATGTCATTAAAATAAATATCTTGATCTTAGTCCTGGGAATCCTTACTAACATTAAATGTAAAAAAAATAGCCAAAAATATATTTAGTTAATTTGTTTGTAAACAGAGATTGCTTCTGTACGTGCTTATAATATTATATAGAACTGTTCTTCCAACATTTTTTTAAAATTTCTCTTTGAGCGCGAATTCTTAGAAATAACGTTTTGCTTTCATATATTTTTTAACTTATCTTTTGACGAAATGAATTCGTACTGTTTTAAGAACTTTGTTTTTTTGATTTGCTAACATTTCAGTCAGATAAAGAGAACTTTCAGAATGTTTATTCATATTGCTATACTTATGAATGCTTATATTAATTTTTATATCTATATTTTTGCATATTTACGTCTCTGACATGAATATAATATTGGTACTATGACTCAGATAAAACCAATTACCATCAGTCGTTGTCATCACGATTGAATTAACCGTAGGATTTATATAAGAAAAATCTACCTATTATCATAATAATGCGAGCCGCAAGTGGTCGTGTCTCATCTCAGGATATACATATTTTCAGCAAAAACAAAGCAATCTTACCGCCCGGGCATGTGAATTTATTTAGAAAAATGCAATTGAAAGACGAATTTGAATTCGTCGATTCGACATTTCCTCACAGTAGCATGTAGCATGAATACATCACGCAATGATATTATTTTGTAGATATAAAGTTTCGATTTCCAGATGTTCACCTGCGGGTACGCACGACAGAAAATAAATTTTCTTTGTTTTTATCAAAGCCGAATAACAGAAAAAAAAAATTACGAACTCATAAACAAACTTAAAGAGACAATCTTTTTGCAACAGACGTGAGAATCCCTATAAATTATTCTCGAAGCGAAGCAATGTAGCCCAACTGCGAAGTATTCTCATATATAAACACATACACGCTTACAAACACACGCGCGAATACACAGACACACACACACACAGAGACACACACACACACACACACACACACACACACACACACACATATATATATATATATATATATATATATATATATATATATATATATATATATATATATATAGCGGCCTGACGATTGCGTGTAGCATGAAATTAAATTTACATTTTATTTCTGATATTGAGCACTTTATCCCATAAATATAGCACAATTTAAAACTATATATATATATATATATATATATATATATATATATATATTGTAAGAATGTTAGCTAGTAATACGAGCAATTAATATACTTAAAAATATAATGTTTCATTCTTCTCCAGAGTGATTGAAAATTTTTAAAAAAATTACAAATCTCCTATACGGCTTTCGATAAGTATATAGACTTCGTGTGTGTATATATATATATATATATATATATATATATATATATATATATATATATATATATATATATATATATATATACACACACAGGATGAGTCAAATGTAGATAGATAGTAAGTTGAATAGGGTTTGTGTTAGGGTTATATTATAACGTAATGGTTGTGTTATATTAAATTTGATAACTAAATATATTTAAATTTCATCATTTTTTAACATAGTCCAGAGAATCCACTATGGTAAATAATTTAAATAGTGATCCAAGAAAATGGCTGCTAAAAGAGCACTGGAAGTCTCAAAATACTGAAACCTTTACAAAAAATGGCTTGAAACATTTGTTACTCAAGTCCCAAAGAGACAGACCATTAAATGCATTTGAGATAAATTTTATACTAATGGCTCAATTCTTAATGCCCCTCCCCCAAACTTGAAGGTCGACTGCACAGCTGTGTAAATCGTGATGTGCAACAGTTTGCACACTTGTGTTGATAAAAATTTATTGTATTATTGTATACAATAGAACTCAATTGCATATGTAATAACTGATTATCGAAATTTAATATACGAAATAAAGAAGCTACTTAATACAACGTTTGTGGCCTAAAATAGCGTATGTCGTATAGGAAACACACATATACACACACATACATCCACGAATATATATATTTTTACAATAATGTTCACTGATGTAAAGTAATAAAGAGCAAATCAGGTCCCTTCATTAAATGAAGCGACTAACACTGGAATAAACCTAACTAAAACATGTTAATCCATATGAAAAAAAAATATGCATTTCTATAAAACATTAATGTTTTTTCAATCATAACTCTTAAGGCTGAAGTATATAAGGATAGATTCTGTTTGATTTTTTACCTTTGCCCTATCATTATTTGTGGCTTTGCTGCCAGTCTATTTATATTCAATTGTGTGATTAAACATATTCTCAATAAGTTCCCCAAAAAGGAACGCACTGAAATGTTGTAGATGAGTTTTTATATTGATAAGTTAGTGAAAACTAGTAATTCTCCTAAAAGGCTATTGTAAGTTTCCCAAAAATCGAAATACAAAACGAGTGATAATTTGAAATCTTGCAATAATAATTGTGAACAGATGAAATCTCAAGTAATAAAAGATGGAAAGTTTATTGAACAAGGTTGTGACATATATAAGGTATTAGTTCCCAAATATAATCCTTCTCAGGACAACATACAAGTTGCTAGTAGTTCTATTAATGAAAATACCCAGACAGTATTATCTTGGTTACCGTCTGAAGGTATTAAAACCAAGAATCAAATCGTTAAAAACCTATTAAAGATATAAAAAAAATTATAATGAAATCAGTGGTTAAATAAATTTCCATAAATTGATTCATCTGCTAACTATGAAACAGATGCTAAGAAAAAAAGAATTGTTTCTATTGGGTTGGTGCAAAAATAATGACGTAATAATGTCGTTTTTTGACGTTACGTCAAAAAACGACATTATTACGTCATTATTTTTGCACCAACCTAATATAAATATGTTCCTATAAAAAATGCAATAAGTTAATATAAACTTTTGTTTATAAAGTTTTCTTAAATGTATGTCTTTGTCTAAAAATCTTTTTCAATAAAGGCGTTCCTATAATAAAAAAAAGTAACTTGAAATAAATTAATATAACAAAATCTTCTTAAATGTATGCCTTTGTCCCAAAAAACTTTCAATAAAGCTTTTCCTGTAAATGAAAAAAAAAGTTGAAATATATTAACATAACCTTTTGTGTATAAAATCGTCTTAATTGAATGTCTTTGTCTAAAAAAAAAATTAAAACAAATAAGGTCCATTCACTAAATGAAGCGACCAACACTGGCATAAACGTAACCGAAAACATGTTAGAAATTTTGTTAATCAACATGAAAAAAATATGTATTTCTATCAAACATTAAGTTTTTTTCCAATCATAACGCTTTTGGTTGAAGTATATAAGGAAAGAATCTGTTTTAATTTTTACCTTTGCCGTATCATTATTTATGGATTTGTTGCCAGTCTATTTATATTGAATTATGTGATTAAACATATTGTCAATAAGTTTCTCAAAAAGGAATGTGATGAAATGTTGAAAAGTAGCTTTTATGCTGATAATTTAGTGAAAACTAGAAATTCTATTGAAAGGTTATTGCATCTTTACGAAGAATGAACTGACAAAATGAGTGATGGAAATTTTAATTTGAATTAGTGCAATGAGAGTGACAAAATTCAAATAATGAAAGATGGAAAGTTTATTAAACAAGAGTTGTGAGTTAGAGAATGTATTAGATTCCAGATATAATCCTTGTCAGGACAACATACAAGTTGCTGATTTTTCTATTAATGAAAATGTCTAGATAGTATTACCTTGGTTACCTTCTGGAGGTATTAAAACCAAGAATCAATTTGTTAAAACCAGAGTTAAGGATATTAGTAAATCTGTGATAGAATCAGAGCTCAAATTTATTTCTTTAAATTGATTCATCTGCTAAATATGAAACAGATGACTAGGAAAAAAATGAATTATGCTTTCTTGTGTATAAAATTTTCTATAAATATATTCCTATAAAAAAATTCAAAAAATATTAATATACTCTTTTTGTCTATAAAATGTTTTTACATTTATGTCTTTACGTAAAACTTTCTACAATAATGGAGTTCTTATATTTTAAAAAAAGAACTGGAAATAAATTAATATGCCCTTTTGTGTATAAAATGTTTCTTCAATGAATGCCTTTGTATAAAAAAAAACCTTTTCAATAAAGGTGTTCCTACAAAAAATAAATAAATAAAAAAGAAAAACTTACAATAAAATAAATTTGTCTATTGCAGATTCTCTTGAAAGGGGAATATAAATATTGTATTTTTTAATTGCAAAAACTGTTAAAGATCCATGCATAATCGTCTCGTTTTTGTTGTTTTTTTTATATATATTTTGAGAAAAGATTATTTTTCAGAAGTGCCAGACGGTTTGTGCGTTAAATTTTGTGCATTTTTTATGGCCTTTTAGACTCAAGCGGTGAACCGTTAAAAATGTTTGAAGTGTTTCGCATTTATTTTTTTTTTATATTTGGAGAGAATAATTATACATACATATATATATATATATATATATATATATATATATATATATATATATATTGGCCATTTGAGAAACAAGTTCGCTGGCCAATGTCAAATTTTGCCGGGTGCTGATATCACGATGACATTTCTATAAAAAAGCAGAGGGCTGATGCAGAACAGGAAGGAGACAAGGATGTGCCATTGATGAGAAGGAACAGAGCATAAAACCCACAATTCAAAGAGCAGTCCAGCCGTAGGTCGTAAATCAAACCTGACAGCTACAAGGCAGATTCCTACACCAGATCATTTCACAGCAAAAACATACAAGTGAACTTTATAGCACAAAACCCCCTTCGAGCTGAGACATCCTGTTTATGCATACTATTATGAACAGAGCTAGGTACTACTTGAATAATTTCTGCTTTGTTCCATTGCGTTATTCCTTTCTCCATGTTTTTCAAGGGATTAATTTTTTGTACACGAATCCGTTTCTTAAGCTAATTCTGACATAATTTCTGTATGTGAATCCGTTTGCTATCTAATAAATTGTGACACATTTTTCTTGTTTCTGTGGGTAATTTCTTTTTTTGTTACCTAAGGAAAGTGTTGGAGGAGGCACGGTGGAGTAATGGATAGAAATTGGAGAGCCGAGTTCGAATTCCAGTCGAATTCATTACATTCACTTACGGGGAATTCATTACATTTACTTACTTGGGAAAGGTATGAATCCTTTTCTTCTCCTTCCAGCTATGGTTAAATACCAGTACACACGGCTTCTATAACCTTGAATAGCAAATGGTGTGCCAAAGAAAGAAATAGCAACCTACTGCGGTAAAAAAATCTGCCTCGTCAGTCATGTATCGAAAGATACATGATCGCATAAGCATGGGGCATGACTGAGTGAAGGAAAGTGTTATCCTGCCCAAAGAGTTACACAAAGAAAATTTTTGTGCAACCCTTGTTTTCTCGTTTTCGAATTTGTAACTGAAAATAAATCTGTTGTTGCGTTAAAAAATTTACGCAGTTGTCGTCTTCTTTCTTAAATTGCTCTTATTTTCGAAAGTTGCCGTATCTATGAACTAAGTTTTGGGACTGGCGCAAGAACTTGGAGTTGGTGGGAAAGAAAATTTTTTATAAGTATTCAATAGTCTGCGTAAGGGTGTTAAACTGAAGATGGAGGCGCCAAACAACACCTATTTCATATATATATATATATATATATATATATATATATATATATATATATATATATAAAGTGAACATTGAAGTCAACACTCAGAGGCGACAGGCTATTTTATGCTGGATGCAACCGTCAGGCCGCGAATGCTGGATTTTTCATCGGCTATTTATACATATGGGTCAGTGGTGAATTGTGGGTAATCTATTCTGGCGGTTATTTTTTCGGGAGTGGCTTGTTGGTTTATTTATTTGTTTGGGTTAATTTATTTTAGTTGTTTTTCATTTTCATTTCGTATTATTTATTCTTTTCATTTTTTGATGTTTTATTAACGTAGTAAAAAATTTTGGCGCGTGGGGATTTGCTTAGGTCGCTTATTTAATAGTTAGTTTTCGTCTGGGAAGATAAAGCTATTTATTCGTCCAATGTTTAGATCGCCTGCCGTAGTCTATCCCGTTATTTTGGCGGGTGGACCGTTTTTAATTTGTTTATTTGGATTGATTATTTTTACTTGTTTTTGCTTATTTTTAATAGTTCTAACGGTTAATTTAGCGGGAGCGATTTGTTAATTTGTTCCCAATGCTATATATATATATATATATATATATATATATATATATATATATATATATATAGAGAGAGAGAGAGATAGATAGATAGATAGATAGATAGATAGATATAATCGCTATTAACAGACAAAGTTTATTTTTAATAATACCGAACATGATAATAATTAAAAGTAAAAAAGAATTAAAAACGAGCTAGCTAACCGGTTTTGAACCTCGCTCAATAGAGCTAAATCGAGGTTAATAAATAGGTATAAGAGGAATGGACAGTTCCTGTGAAAATTATTTAAATGGAAATCAATTTTGTCCTTGGCTTTCAATTGATTTCCATTAAAAATGTTTTTCAAGCATACTCTCTATTCCTCCATTTTAACAGATATATTTACTAAACTTGCACAAACTTAACTTGAAAGATTACATGTATTCAAGAAAGCCGACATTGGCTTCAACCACAGCCTCTAGACGACTTCGGAATCGCCTGCACATTTTCTGAGCTGTCTCCTTGTTTAAGTTGGTAAATGCTGCCATAATGTTTGCCTTCAGTTTATCTTTAGTGCTACAAGGAATGTTGTTGGTCGCTCGCTCAACTGCGCCGCACACACAATAATTTAGAGAGTTGTAGTCTAGGGATTTAGGTGGCCAGATATAAGCGGTGCTGTGATCGTAGAAATTGTCTTACAGCCATGTCTGCTTTCGTCTTCTTGTGTGGCACGTTTAGAGCCGTCTTCTCGCATGAGCCCGATGGGCATTTGCCCGGGCGCCTCACGAGCATCGGAACCCCCATGCTAATCTTTGTATGTTAAGCGACTTATGTTACAGAAGCCTCTTTTTAGGAAATACTAAAAATAGAAATTACTGCAAGCCACGCGTATGGGGATTGGTTGAATGTATTCCATAATAGAAAGATCGATTTCCTTTGAATTGGTTCTCGAATACAAAAGGGAGAATATCATCTTTTGACCTAGGAAACACAGGAAATGGCGAGAACTTTCTTCAAAGATGCGGTCCACCTATATAAATGGAAGGGCTGGTTTGTCTTGCCAGTTCAGTTCACTTGTAGCCAATTTCGCTATCACCGAAAAGATCACAGAACTGACCCTGACTACCGACGATAAATCTTTGCACAGTCCTAGCACAGACTCCCCGGTAAAACTCTCATTTCTCGCCTTTAATATTTGTAACCACGATTACTTTTTGTTGGAGACAACATTAACTTACATTTTTTTTTCCTCTGTTGTGATTTAATATTTAAATTTTCCCTAGATGGAGTCAATATTGTTTTGAATGTTCAATTGTAATAAATTTGTAAATACATTATTTTTATCTTTATAAAACTCGAGTACTGATATTATTTGTTTATTCTCCTTTTCTTTCACCACTCTCTCTCTCTCTCTCTCTCTCTCTTTCTTTCTTTTCTCCTCTTGTCGCAAGCGTGACAAGATCGCAGGGAGGCTCGTCCTAAGCTTTGATGTTCATTTAAAGACAAAAAAACATCAATTCAACTGTTGTTACTAAACTAAAAAAAAAAAAAAACAATTTTCTCATTCGATGTTCATTACACAACAACAAATTTATCTTCAGATATTTTTCTGATAAATCTTTGTGTTTTTTTTTTTAAATCTCGTTTCCGTTTGAAGAATTTTTTCTTCACATAATTTGAATTGAATGAAGAATTTCACTTGTTAAAAAAAATCAGAGTTATTGCAACAAGCGTCGTATTTTGATTTAAACATTAATGAAAAGAGCAGAAGTAACACTAAACCTACGGAAGGACTATTAGGTTGGTGCAAAAATAATGTCGTTTTCTCACATATGTTACTATAAATACAAATACAAAAGGGAAAATTGAAGTCAACACTCAGTGGCGTCAGGCTGTTTCATGCTACATGCAATCATCAGTCCGCAATATATATATATATATATATATATATATATATATATATATATATATATATATATATATATATATATGTGTGTGTGTGTGTGAGTTTATATATGAGAGTAGTTAGTAGTTGGGGGTACATTCCTTCGCTTCGAGAATAATTTAGAGGTATTCTCACGTCTTTTGCAAAAAGATTGCCTCTTTAATTTTGTTTATTAGTTCCTAAATTTTTTTATGTTATTCGGCTTTGATAAAAACTGGGAAAAATTATTCTCCTTGTCTTTATAAAAGCCGAATTACATAATCGTATGTAACGATTGTGTCTAGCATGAAACAGCCTGTCGCCTCTGAATGTTGACTTCAATGTTCACATTTATACACACACACACACACACACATATATATATATATATATATATATATATATACATATATATATATATATATATATATATATATATATATATATCGTGGTGTACTAACTGATATTCTTTGATTCTGAAGTCACTAGTATTGTTATTGCATTATATTTAGTAACACTACATTCTCTCTCTAATAATTCACTCTATTTTGCAGCTGTTGAGTATATCTTTCCTAAATGATTTCAATGTAGTCTTATCGTAAAGTAATTTATAATGTGCTTCTAAAATAATATTGCCTAATTTGTTTCTGTAGTAAAATCATTAGCAATTATTTACTTGTTTATTTATAATGCCCTAATCTCATAATATCAGTCGTTTAATTATTGAACATAGACAATTCTTTCTTGATTTTAGTGTATATCCACTCTCAGGCAAATTGTAATAAATTTGCATTATACAAATACATTCCAGTCAATTTTTAACTGGCTAGCTGCAATTAGAATCTAGGGGCCCCAAATAATGTTTTTTTTTTTTAGTGGAAAGAACAGTAAAACTCAAAATGAATATTCGGATAATTTTAATTTAATTTTTTTTCCTTCATTTTGCCGACGTTTAGAATTTCAGAAAAGATTCTGAAAAAGTATCATAATACTTTATTAAATAAAGGACTTTGAAATCAAAGTGTTTTCCCACTGAGTGATGATAGCAATGGAAACGAAACGGTAGTTCAGATAATGTAATGAATAATAATAATAATAGCAATAAAAATAAAAATAATAATAAAATAATAATAAAAATAATAATAATAATAATAATAATAATAAAATAATATTAATAAAATTAATAATAATAATAATAATAATAATAATAATAATAATAATAATAATAATAAAATGTGGCATATGGGAACATCAACAATCCCTGTTGTAGTTGGAGCCCTAGGGCTGGTTGGAAAATATTGCAGTAGACTAATTGAAGGGATTCCTGGAAGTCCATGCCTCAAGGAGATACAAAAAATTGTTCTGACAGATACAGCCCACACTTTACGAAGGGCTTTATTTATGTTTTTTTTTTTTTTTTTTTTTGTCAGTGGAAAGTGTCATGATGCAATTTCTAAGTTTAGGTCCCTGGGCGGGAGCCGGAAAGAAATGTGTAAACTCCAGAAATCAAAGGAAATAATAATAATAATAATAACAATAAAGTAAAACGGAAAGTGAAACAACGTGGCCAAATTAAGTTATAAAGAAAAAAAAACTGGAAGGACAAGCCGTTGCATGGCAAATATCTAAAAAGAACGAAATAAGCAAATGTGGACCAAAAGAAATCACATCAGTGGCTGAGGAGAACCGGTTTGATAGCTGAGTCAGACGGCCTAATTAATGCAGCTCAGGGCCAAATCCCCGCAACCAGATCCTATCACCGTCGCATAATCAAGGCTGGAACTAAATTGAAATGAAGGATTTGCAGTAACTATGATGAAACTGTCGACCATATTATCTCAGGATATCCGGACCTGGCAAAAAATTAATATACCCACTGACATAACAAGGTACCGACATATGTGCACTGGAAAATATGCAAGAAGCACAAAATTGAAACCACTGAGAGATTTTATGAGCACCAAGCAGACACAGTTACCCCAAAAAACTATGTAACTATCCTCTAGGACATGCCAATTAAACTGACCGGGAAATTAAAAAAAAAACAAAAAAAAAAACAGAACTGATATCATAAATCACAAGAAATTCAGGAAGTATATGCTTACTGACATAGCAATACCATCTATTCCACACAATGTAAAAGAAAAGGTTAAGAATGAAACCCCCATCACTACTAGAAAGATCTATAAGAGCGATTGGAAAGATCGATAAGAGCGATTGGAAAGATCGATTAGAGCGATTGGAAAGATGGATAAGAGCGATTGGAAAGAACAATAAGATAATGTAAAGAACCATGAGCGATTGGAAAGATCGATAAGAGCAGTTGGAAAGAGCGATGACAGCGATTGGAAAGCTCGATAACAGTGATTAGAAAGAGCGATAACAGAGATTGGAAAGAATGATACGAGAGATTGGAAAGAGCGATAACAGCGATTGGAAAGAACGATACGAGAGATTGGAAAGATCGATAGCGATTGGAAAGATAAGAAGAAACGATTGGAAAGAACTATAAGAGCGATTGGAAAGATCGATAAGAGATTGGAAACATCGATAAGAGCGATTGGTAAGATCAATAAGAGCGATTGGAAAGAACGATAAGAGTGACGAGAAAGAAAGATAAGGGACTGGAAAGAGTGATAACAACTACTGGACTTGAATGATAAGAGGAATTGGAAAGATCGATAAAAAGGATTGGAAAGATCGATAAGAGCGATTGGAAAGAGTGAACCTTACTGTGAAAAAACAGTAATGGCTGCTCGGTCCATGAATGCTTAAGGTTTGCTTCTAAGTAAACAGCTAAGATTACCTTTACCATATAAGTGACATTTTTACTGCTACGTTCTCTTAAAACTTCCATGTTGTTCACATGCTCCGTCCATGATATTCTCTCTGTTTTACTACAGAACAACATCTCTGATGAATCAAGACTTCTCTTAATCTGTGAGGAAACTGCCCAGCATTTATCGACATCTACGAGGATTGATATGGCACAGTATTTTAGCATACATTTCTTTGTTTCTCACGATATTTTCCTTCTTCTTTGTACTTTGTTTTGAAGAAATCTTTTGCTATTTCAATGAGTGTACGGATTTTGGAGTTGCTTATCCAATCCTCTTTTAAAACTTGTCCCAGATATTTAAACTTCAGTACGCGTTTGATTTTGCCATGTCATATCTTCACATTATAAAACCAGATCATGGATCTTAAATCGATGTAGCAATATAACGCCAGAACTTGACCTTAAGACTGCAAACCATATCCTCCCAAACCATTACCCACTGACGATTGTACCACGACTAGTTTCTGCTGTAATTACGCATTATTAATTCTGACATTTTGATTAGAATCTATAAAAATGTTTAAAACAAAAAAAAAAATCCTGTTTATTTAGTTTTTAGTTTCATTAAAATTCACCCAAATTGAATTCTCGAAACTAAAATAGATGCATTAATTTTTTCTGTTCATTTCTTATTTCTATTGATTTTCTTTGAAGAGCAAAATCGATTTTGACAGAATAAACACTTGAAAGACAAACAATGAGCAGAAAACAAAATAGAAATAGTCGGTAGAACGGACCCAACGACATTTTACTTGCTTTTTGTATTTGCCTTCAGAATTTGACACGATGAAAAAAGAAATCCAAAGGAAAAAGAAATGGGAACAAAAAGGAGAGAAGAAAAGAAAAACTGGATTTTTTATTATCAAAGGCAAAACAAGAAGTGAATTAAAAGAAGCAGTTAGGATGTCAGAAGATGAAATTTAAAGAGGACAGTAGAGAGATGAGTGGAAAGTAACTAAGAAAAAAGAAAAGAAAGAGTGAAAGAAACGAGTAACAGAGGATGTAACGAAGAAGGTATGAGAAACAGGTAATAGAGAAGATGAGAGAACGAGTGAGAAAAATGAGCAATAGTGGATTTGGTGTTATTTTTATTAACAATTTTGTCAACCTTTTTTATGGGCGATCTAAAGGCGAAACCTATTACGAGTTGCAAGAATAATTATTTCTTTAAAAGCTTATTTGAAACTAACACTGACTTTAACCAGATAAAAGTCCTTCTGTTTAGTCATATATTTCCCACATATATCTGTGCGTAAAATAATGTAACGACCACTGGAATTCGAACCCGTTTCTCCGATTACTCATTCCAAAACCGCCACCATTACACCATCCGCACACCCGGCGAGTAACAGAGGAAGTAAAAAAGTAAAATATAAATTTAAGCGTGTGGGGAAGGATAAGTTGGAAGAAACAGATAGAGAGTTAGGTTAAAGAACAGCTATCGCAAATGGGAAAGAGAAAGAAAAGAAAAAAAAGAAAGCATAATCTTACGTAATATCGAAGAAGAGAGAGAGCGAGAGAGAGGTGAGAGAAAGAAAGAAAGAAAGAAAGAAAGAAGCAGAATATTAGATGGTGTAGTTGCAGTTAAAGAAGAAAAATAAGGAAATGTGAAAAATCTGGAATTGTACTATATCTTTCTCAAGACAAAACATTCGACTAAAAGCTTATTTCATTTTTATTATGCACGTTTCCGCTTAAATAACGTTCACAGAATAAACCTAAAACCAACGTAAAGAATTTTAATGAATAATAAACGTAAGGAAGATGAAATAAAACCCCGCCAAAAAATTAATAAGAACGACAAATGTTCGAAAAGCGTAAGACTCTCTTTTGTTCATCAGTAGCAATTTGATTTCAAAGGCGAAACCTTATGAATTACAAAGGAAATAACAAAAGACTGAACATATTTTGGTCAGATGAATATGCGTAACAGTAAAGCTATTTAACTACAAAACCTTGAACGAAAATTATTGGGTGTTTTATTTTGAATTAAAAATAAAATATAATTTACATGACTCAATACCGGACTGAATAACAAAAAAAAATAAGTACTCAAAGGAAATAATACTTTATTCCGATAGTATTCTTATGAATAATCAAGAGGTGTTTCCCATTGTTTTGTTACTCTCCTGTTTGAGAGAACTATTTCTGTTTACTGAGACGTATTACTAGTTGCAAGAATAATTATTTCTTTAAAAACTTATTAGAAAATTAACACTGACTTACTGAGACTATAGAAGGACATTATACGCGAACGCCGTATTCTCAGTTGAATAAAGCTTTCTTAAAGGCTACAGCTACCTATTTTGTCATTACTATTTATAGTAATGACAAAATAGTATTATTATATGATAGGTTACAAATAAAGCAATATTCATAAATTCAGGAACATTTTTTTAGAAATTAGCTTAAAAGCCACCCATCAGGCGGCATTTAAGCCAGATCCTTCCGAGTTGTTCTTGCTTCGGCTTGTCCAGGAGTTTGTGTTTATTTCCAATTTATAAAACAGTCGCAGTAATGAAAACTTGGGAAACCAAAATTCCAGGATTACGGGTCTGGAATGTTTTTAATTTGCTCACAGAGTCAGCCTGACTCCAAAATGGTTTGATATGATGGGTTACAGACTCTAGGAGTAAAGTTGAGAAAGTGTGACACAGTGGCACACTGGCATTCTTATTTCCTTATATAGATGTATAATAAATCATTTGAAAATTGTTTTATTTTGTTGAAGACTGGACAAAATATTTCTAACACTAAAACCTGGACTACTGCCATAGCAGAGGGAAACACTTGTTCTTGCCATATTACTGAAGTTAAGCAAGGTTGAACCTGGTCCTGATTCAGATGGATAGCCGCAGCGGTATACCAAGTTCTGCAACAACACAATAGGCGCTACTTTTACTGACAAATGATATGTGGAGATTTTTATAGACAAACAGGCCGAAAGACTTATCTGGAGTTGTGTGTGTGTGTGTGTGTGTGTGTGTGTGTGTGTGTGTGAGAGAGAGAGAGAGAGATGGAGAGAGGAAGGGCGGAAGAGAATGATAGACCTGTAAGTAATTTTTTCTACCTACGCAGTTCTTGATTGATTAATTCTGACAGGGTGCTTCACATTTTCGGATTTGTTAAATCTGGATTTTTCAGCACTAAAACCATGATTACAAGTTGCTAATCTATTAGTCGGCTTAAATTCATGCGGTCGAGGGGCCAAAAAGCAGAATTCATTAGATAAAATAGCCATGACTTTAGGAAAGGGACGGAAATTTAATGCCAGAACATCTCTCTCTCTCTCTCTCTCTATATATATATATATATATATATATATATATATATAGATAGATAGATAGATAGATAGATAGACAGATAGATAAAGAGAGAGAGAGAGAGAGAAAAAGAGAGAGTGAAAGATTAAACACACTTCTGTTTAGCCAAGGCTAATATAAAAAGTTCAATCTTAATACGGTGTAGAGTTTAAATAAATTTAGCGATACGGTCCTTATCTAGAATGGTGAAATTTAAGATGCTAAGGTATGTACATTTTCTATTTTTATCACAAAGAAACATACCTATATATATATATATATATACATATATATATATATATATATATATATATATATATATGTGTGTGTGTGTGTGTGTGTGTGTGTGTGTGTGTGTGTGTGTGTATTTAGGCTGAAAATTCTCTTTTATAAATGGCTGATTGAATAAATTAGAGACATTATATTTGCTATTTTTTAATAAAATCCATTCATACTCACGAATAACATTGTATGGATTATAAAGGATGAGAGAAATGTGCTATAGCTGTTTAAATTTCTTTCATTTTTATATCCCAAGTACTTTCGATCTTCTTCCAAGATCATCTTCAGGGGTGCAAGTAGTACAAAACTATATAGTGTTCACGGGTACAAGTATTTATATAAAGCTGTCCTTTGCTATCCATTAGCGTAATTTTGTTAAAAATTAGGAGATATAATAATATATATGAATAAAAGATGGACTTTAAATCATTCATATATACCAACAAATTTGGTGTCAGCAATTAGAAATTGCAAATATGCACGGTGTAATTACGATAGCCTATCGCTTCATAACGGAACTTTCTCTGTTTATCGATCCTCTTACGGAAACATGTCTCTGCTGAGTCCCCATTGCAGCCCTAAGCCACGTTCTTTGTAGATATTCAATCAACTTTCACCTCGCACGTTTCATGTCTACATCGGAAATATCACACCTGGATATTTCCACAAAAACGTCAAAGTTTACTAGACGTTTTGGTTGGTATATTTTGCTCACGGCGTGTTGCGTGTTTATCTCTGAGAATTAAGTTGAATTAATCTCGGCA
Organism: Acanthosepion lycidas; assembly: GCA_963932145.1. NCBI lineage: Eukaryota > Metazoa > Mollusca > Cephalopoda > Sepiida > Sepiidae > Acanthosepion > Acanthosepion lycidas. The sequence goes on along the minus strand of OZ010593.1, from coordinate 16,986,365 downwards.
TCTGTTCACCGCGCAGTGGTAACGTCTGCAATGTTATTGATAAGACTGGCCACGGGGGATGAGAAAACGGTTCTGCTATTCATTCGAAAGTTGCACATTTGTGTGATTTCCATATCAATCAGCGCATGTGAAGAAACGTGATATGAACCTTTTTTTTAATAAGCCCTGAAACATATGCATATATATTGAATGGGGGTGGGTAGCTAATGTAAATCACTGAAGAGCAGTACTGAAGAGAAAACAAATTTAAGAATCAATGGATTTTAGTCCTGCAACTTCCAGGACATACATTTTTTTTAAAAGATGCCATGACCTTTGCTAAAACAAATATATATATATATATATATATATATATATATATATATATATAGATAGATAGATAGATAGATAGATAGATAGATAGATAGATATTATAAATTAACTTATTTAAAATATGGTTTCTTCGCTCCACGGTAATAACCATGTTTCAGAAACTGAATCCAAAAACTTCAAATTTAATTATATAATTAAATTAAAAGTATTAGTTCACTTTCATCTTCAAGCGAATTTTGAAATAACTTATTTTTAAAGTTACTGAGTTTTAAATGCACATATAAATTCATAATTTCCTGTTTCCAAGGGTACAGAGGAATCCAATCATTCAGACAGGGGCGGTAGCGTGTTCATTTTTATTAACTATCGTTGTATTAATTATTAGTTACGTTCCATAAAGAGTTTAGGGAGGGTAGGTGTGTATTTTTCAACGAATTCTGACATCCGTTAAACGTATGTCGTCTGTTTTTTGGGGTGTTTTTTGGGGGTTTTTTTCATGGGCAAAATGTATTTCGGCATTTTTTCGTACTTGAATACTTAAAGATTATTTGTAAACGGGGTGTTTGGGTTAGAATATGTTTTATTTAACTATAATTTTAAAATATTTTTACTCCTAATTACTAATAGACCCTATTTCTTTTTAAATCAAGTAAATGTAAATGAATTACTTAAATTATTTAAAATTATTTTTCATATCAAATATAAGTATGTATATTACCAGCTCCCATTCTTTATTTTATTTTTAAATATTATTTAAGGAAAATGTTTGCCAACGATGGCAAAGAATAGCTAATTCATTTCTTTGATTCAGTAATTTTTTAAATTTTTTATAAACTTAGTAATATATATATATATATATATATATATATATATATATATATATATATATGAAAATTTCTCCGATTTAGCCAGTAGAGAAGACAATATTTATGAATAAAATGACAAGAAAACTAGTAATTGCTGACGCGTTTCATCCAATGTGGACTTTATGAAAGGAATTTCATTTCGTATTTTGCTTTGATAAAGTCCAAATTGGACGAAACGCGTCAGCAATTACTAGTTTTCCTATTGTCATTTTTATTCATATATATATATATATATATATACATATATATATATATATATATATATATAATGTAACCCGGATATAAGAGAGTTGTCGGGACCGGAGAAGATTTCTGTTATATCCGTGTTTCTCTTATATCCGTGTTTCTCTTATATCCGAGTTTGGTCTATTTTATTTACATTAACACAGGCTCTAATTTTAGACCAGAGAAAATCTCTCTTATATCAGGGTTTCTTATATCCGGGTTACACTGTATATATATATATATATATATATATATAGATACACCTAGTGAGCTAGACAAACCTGGCTCACTAGGTGTATCTAGGTCTGCTCTACGATTGTATTGAGCTCTTTTGTTAGTTAGTTGCCTACTCGTATCGGGGTTTTTTCTTTGGGCTTCAGACCTGCATCTGTGCGATTTGTTCGACAGTAGTTCATGTTTGTAGCTCTTTCTTTTTTTTAAAACCTTTTTTTCCCTCGAGATTGATTTGATTATTTGCAAATCAAAAATTCGAGGGTTTTTCGAAACGAGTCTAGTTATCTATCTATCTATCTATCTATCTATCTATCTATATATATATATATATATATATATATATATATATATATATATTAAAATAATAGGGAAAATATTAAATTTATAATTCAGAGTTCTTAGTATTGATGCTTATTTTAAAAAAAAACAGTGCTCGATACAACAGTCGAGCATAATATTATAATTGCTTTTTTTCTAATATATAATCATCGCAACACCAAAAATCCTATGTTTCAAACCTGAAACTTCAATTAAAATTCAATCATAAAAATTAAACAGAAAATCCAAAATTCTGTTCCATTATCAAGCGATGCTAAGAACCTAAAAATATATTTTAAAAAACGTTTATACGTATCAGTTCGGCTTACCAGGAAATAAATTCAGTCGCTGGCTAATATAAACTGGTTCAGTGGAGAAATCAGAAAACCTCAAGCAAATATTAATAAAACAGGTGTCTGTTAGCTGATATGGACATAGAATGAGGGCAGTTATTCCTCTTTGTTAAAAAATCTGTGAAATCGAGTACGAAGGCAGACACAGGAAGATAAGGCAAAAAAATAATCGTCAAATAAACTGTTCCGAAACTGGAAACATTTGGCGTTCATTGGCCGAACAGTATGCATAATGAAAATTTAAGTTGAAAAGAGTTTTTCAGCAAATTAAACTTCTCAAGTGCAGAGTTATCGCTCTTTCTATTATGGATAGGAGTGCCATACTGTCTCGTCTTTAAGATAGTGTTGGAAGTAAACATCTTTTATATCAATATTTTCCTTTCTAGTTACATGTATTTTTTAATATTTAAGGGATTATTATAAATTATTTTTTTGTAATGGAATGTCCCACTCTCCCTATCGGCTATGTGGACTGACTCTATCAGGATCTATATATAATGAACCAGACGAGGCTATGCCGAAGGGCAGAGTCTAGTCTGGGTTGGTAGACAGCTACCCGACCCCGTTTTATACGTGGTCTACGGGGAATTTTTGCCCGAGCCTATGGGCTAGGTTTTTCCCGCATTAAAAAAAACAGCCTTGTGCCACATCAAGCCTCGCAGGGAGTTAAGGTAAATAATCTTTCGGTAATTAGTTAGAGATTCGTCTCCAGCTGTGCTGGTCGAACTCTCTTCCAGAAGTCAAAGAGGAACGCAGACGAGGCTATGCCGAAGGGCAGAGTCTCGTCTTAGGTGGTAAGCTACCCGTCATCGTTTTTTTTTTACGGGGTATACAGGGAATTTTGCTCGAGCCTATGGGCTCAATTTTGCCCCGCATTAAAAATCGTCCTTTTCCTACATCCAGCCTCGCGTGGATGTAAGGTAAATAATCTTGCTTCGGGAATTAGTCTAGACTTGGAAATTCGTCTCCAGTTGTGCTGGTCAAACTGTCTGCTTTCGGGTAGAGATAATCCCTCAGAAGAGACTATGTCGACGTGCAGATTCTCGTCTCGGGAAACAGCTACCCGACCCCGTTTTATTCGGTGAATTTTGGGCCGAGCCTACGGGTTCGGTTACTCCACATTAAATTCTGCCTTGTGCTACATCTGGCCGCGTGGGTCGGTTGGTAGATATCCTTGCTTCGGGAATTACTACCCTGTCAGCCGATTCCCTGCCTTTCAGTAGTGTATTCTCTTTTACAATAAACCCCTCTTCTTTTATCTACGCGCGTGTTGCTGTTCCTTCACTGGAGTATCAGCTTTGAACGTTTGTAACCTCTTTAAGGATACAACATTATTGACATGATATGATAGGGTGATTGAAAAGTAACTCCCTATTTTATGTATGGTGGACTCTCCCGTATAACTATAATTTGTACAACACGGGAGAATCCATTATGCAAAAAGAATAGGGAGTTACTTTTCAATCACCCTGTAGATTAGACATTTCTTAACGTACTATGCGACCTGTAGGCTTAAGAACATATGACCTTGAAACAACTGTTCCCGAACGATCATCGAAATTAAGCAACGTAGATCCACGTCAATACCTAGATGAGTGACCGTTTGAGAATACAAGGTGCTGTGAGATTGGATGGGAAGGTGATGTAATGCATTATTTTTAATCGGAGAGCTGAGTTCCAATTCCATTTGGGTTTGTTATATTTATACAAATATCCTAGGGAAAGGAATAGATCCGCCTCCTCTTTCATTGAATAGCCATGAGTTAATTAGTAAAAATTATATCACCAAATTATTATCAACTAAAACAAAAAAGAAACTCTTACAATCTAAAAATATATTCTCGCTTTAAATAACATGCAGTGGGTTGGTAAACCGTAAAAGACGAATCAATCACTAATGGACCCTATGCATGATATCTATATGAGTGAGTTTACATGACGAGACGACTTTCATCGTGACTCGACATTCCAGGTTAATGTTTAGGTGGCACTGATTAAACCTCGGACGCACAGATATCGTTTGTGAAAACGATGGTTTCTCCTTTGATACCACTATACTAGTATATACTTTTGACTCTTTCTGCAATGTATGTTGTTTTTAAAAGCGGAGTTGATAATATATTTTAGTTTGTTCAAATTTTCTTGATATTTTTATAAAACTATGAATAAAAAATATTTTCATTGTTATTTATGAAATAGTAATAGCGGTGTCGAGCCAATAACTGTCTTTTTGACACGTCGTCTTTTTTATTTTGTTGGCAAGATGATCAAACTTTGCAGTTTATCGTCAGACCCAGGATGAGTTGATCAAAAGTAACCAGGTCGTGTGTTCAAGTCCCTTAAAATCGTGAACATAAGGAACCAAAATCAGCATTTTAGTCCTTATCTTCTTCTTCCCTTTGCCGTGTCCCTCTAGAAAGTGGGTCTTCTTCTTCTTCTTCTTCTTCTTCTTCTTCTTCAGTGTGCTTTATCCGTTCAGGACATGGACTATCATGGCTACCTTTCCTTTCGTTTGTAGATCTTAGTAAGCTTTTGTTATTTCTCCTAATCCCTATTCTGCCAAACATTTCCACAACTCCGTAAGGTGGGATATCCACTGTTTTTCACTGTCGATTTTGCGTTCAAAATGTGATTAAATTATTTTCTTTTAAGCTCCTCTCCCCGTCCAGTTTCTTATTTAGTAGAACACAATTTTAACTCTTCAAATAATTTCTCCCACGCAGCAGTTAGTTTGTTCTGTTTATTAAAATTAAATAAAAAGAATTCCCAGTGGAACTTCTTACGTAACACAGTACGCTTATATGTCCAAAATTTCCACCAGCATGTCTATTCAAGACAAAAATTGTATGGGATCAAAAAGGGTAATATGGTAATTGTAAGAAAACAGAATATAGAGTTATTACCTAGAGGAATATCCAAAGATAAGAGCCGGATTTGGAGTTGTTGGAATTTTAGAAGGGATTTTTTATGAATCCGAAAGATTTCCATCACTTTAAGTTGTTTTTTTTTTTTTTTTTTTTTGGATACTCGGGTTTGAGGGGATACTGTGGAAATAAACACAACACCTACTCAAACACAAGATTTTTATCATTTTAATCGTTATTTTTAGTGGATATAATTTAATAACGTTTAAAAAGATAGAAATCTGTAGGAATTAAACAATTACAGATATTAAAATACCTGAGAAGTGTTTTAAGAGAAGGGAAAACGTGATACCGAATCCCAAAGCGCATATAACTAGCGAAAATGGCATCTAAAAACTAACTGAAATATTAATAAAGAGGAAAATTTCGCTAACAAAAAACAAACGAGTGCCGAACTGATATATCATATCAACCTTCCCGTAGGGAAGATACAATAAGCTAGGCAATTTCCTCACAGATGCAAAAATACTTGAGGCAATAGAAATGTTTCCACAGAATTACTGTATCATGGAGAGAACATGTGAGAAACAGGAAGTTTTAAGGAAGACGGAAAAAATAATCTGATACATATTCTTAGAATTAGAGAGAGACTCTTGGAATTCCTAAAGGAGTTCGTGGAGAATTTATCGCAAGTGATACTGAAAACAAGCATGGTAAGTTGGAATAGCGAATAACCTACCTGTGTAGATATATGGTAGAATAGTGATTTAGATAGGTAGTAAAAAATACCAACATTACGAAGAGCTTCAAAGGATACGGAAATGTGTACGGCCATTGTTTCTCACGCTTACACGAAGATACACAGCTCATAAAAAATAAAAATAAAAATAAAAAAAACAAGATAATGATTAAGAAGAAGGATCTAGTCGAGTTTTTATGGGTAATCACTGCTCCTAGGCCACTTGTTAGTTGTTAAATAAAAACAAAAAATAATATCACAAAATTTATTTGCGCAATGCACTTACAGAAAGAGTCATTTGAGTAATTTTCTCTTCCAACATCGAGTTAATTTGCTTCAATAAATTTGTGAGACTTATAGATCTTGTTATGCCGTTAAGCAAGTAGAAACATTTTGCTGGTGTAACTTGATCTCGCTTTAAATTTAGCCGAAGACACATTAAATTAACATCATTTTCTCTACGCCGAAATTTAATTTTTATTAGAACAAGGAGTGTATGTGAACGTAAACGGAAGATCACTGCTCTTAGTAAAAATGCTACTTGACTGACAACTGTTTTACTATTGCAAATAGCTAATTCTATTGCAACTTCCACCTGTGGAAATCCCGTCTGATATCTTGCTTCCCTGGCAACTACAATCTTCAAAGCTTTAAATACAACATCAACCACAATTTCTGCGTTCGTTTACTTTCCTTAATCTTTTCTATTTTCAGTTGTTTTGTTTCTCTTTGACCTTCATTCCCTTCAATCCATTGCGAGCTAGTGACATTGAGGGAGTACGGTGGAGTAATGGATAGCGGCCCAGGTTGAAGAATCGGAGAGCCGATTTCGAATCCAGTCGAATCTATTACATCCACTTACCTGAATCCTCTTCTTCTCCACCCAGCTATGGGTAAATACCGGGTTCTATAGCCTTGGATGGCAACTGGTCTAGCAGCAAGAAATGACAACATAATGCGGAAAAAAATCTGCCTCGTCAGACATGTATCGAAAGATACATGATCACATAAACAGCTATGGGTAAATACCGGGTTCTATAGCCTTGGATGGCAACTGGTCTAGCAGCAAGAAATGACAACATAATGCGGAAAAAAATCTGCCTCGTCAGACATGTATCGAAAGATACATGATCACATAAACAGCTATGGGTAAATACCGGGTTCTATAGCCTTGGATGGCAACTGGTCTAGCAGCAAGAAATGAAAACATAGCGCGGGAAAAAAATCTGCCTCACCAGACATGTATCAAAAGATACATGATCACATAAACAGCTATGGGTAAATACCGGGTTCTATAGCCTTGGATGGCAACTGGTCTAGAAGCAAGAAATGAAAACATAGCGCAGGAAAAAAATCTGCCTCACCAGACATGTATCAAAAGATACATGATCACATAAACAGCTATGGGTAAATACCGGGTTCTATAGCCTTGGATGGCAACTGGTCTAGCAGCAAGAAATGAAAACATAGCGCGGGAAAAAAATCTGCCTCACCAGACATGTATCAAAAGATACATGATCACATAAACAGCTATGGGTAAATACCGAGTTATATAGGCTTGGATGGAAACTGGTCTAGCAGCAAGAAATGACAACATAGTGCGGAAAAAAATCTGCCTCGTCAGACATATATCGAAAGATACATGATCACATAAATGTGTATAACGTATGACACACAACTGACTGACTAGTGGCATTATCGCCTTGTTTGGGGTGAAATGATTAAAAAAGAACGTTTTTATAAAAAGAACAAATTAAAGTAAATCGTTTCTTTAATTAAAGAGAAAAAACTGAGAGATCCGGAAGAGGCATGTGACGTGGAAATAGAACAATCAACTCCGGTGGACGAAATAAAAGGTTCTGTTCAAAATTCCAGTCACCTGAATGAGGGCGGGGTGTACAACGGCCGAAACGTTGTGAAAATGGTAATGAATATGGGGATAACACTCCGAGTAATGTAAATAATCCAAGTAATCATAATACCTCATTTCAGAGATCCAATCCCTGAAGAAGTCTGGAGCGTATAACGGCCGAAACGTAAGGAATATGGCAATGAAGATGAGGACAACAGTCTGAGTAATGTAAATAATGCAGGTAATCATAATACCTCATCTCAGAGATATCGACAGAAAAAATGTGTATATTCTGGTTTTAGATAACATGCAAACGGTTGGAGATTTTTTGGAGATAATGATTTTTTACTGATACACATTCTAATAATCAATCCATAGCTGGACGAGAAGAAGTAAATTTCATACTGTTCCTAAGGATATTTGCACCTAAGTGAATATAACGAACCTGACTGAAATTTGATTTCGGTTATCTGATTTGAAATTCGGAGCTGTTATCGATTACACCACACGCACATCCAAGTTTATTGAACCTGTTATTCCTAAGCAGACAACCATCTAAGTACTGACCAGGCTCAGCATAATTTAAATTCGGGGACCGGTGTTTCAACTGTTGAAATTACCAAGAACGTCAGATTCTCTGTCGGAAACTATAACTAAGAACAGCTTAATTGGAGTATAAAACATAATTTGGCCCTGTGGGTGTTGAAAAAGCACACATGTGCCTTAGAAGACTCTTGCAATAGGGATTAGCTTAACACCCTAACAGATGAGTACCCAGAAACGAACACCTCGCTATTATATCACAGAATGAGTAAAGGCAGACAATAATTATCTATAGATGACTAAGCCAATATATTAAGTTGAAGAAATACAAAATAAAATATATAAGACTGGGTGGGAATGGTTTTCGTCTGGGAATTTTGCAAAGCCATTTATGTGTGCACAAAGTGGAACCTGTTCTAAAGTAGAAAACAAAATGTTCTAAAACACTGAAATAGAAACGTATCATGAAAAATCGTATCCAATTTTCTTAAAATAATATCAATGTGTGAATGTTGCTGTACCGATAGAATGGAAAGTTGAAAAAGAAATTAAATCATGGTAAACAGAACGTAGGCCTTGTAAAAGAAGAAAAAAAATGTCATTAAATCTGACGGCATTATGTATAATTAGTGGCGCTTTTGAAAGATTCCTGCAGAGAATAAAAAAACCAAAAAGAACGCAAATCGTGTAGACTGAATTTAATCACTTGCTTGATGTCTTTTATCAGTACCGTGAAAGGGCAATTATAGACAGCATTAGCTTAATCTGAGGAAATTCCACGGGTGTTGACATCTAAGTTAACGTTATCTCCCTATATACGTCAGATTATTATTATTATTATTATTATTATTATTATTATTATTATTATTATTATTATTCTCTTTTACTGAGAGAATAAGGTTTTCCTGCGTGTATGAAATAATTATTTCAGTAGAGAATATTTTGGGAATATTTTTTTTGTTCATTTTCTTTATTAATATAAAGAAAATGAACAAAAAAAATATTCCCAAAGAAAGAAAGAAAGGAAGAACAAAAGTAAGGTAAATAAATTTAGGGCATATCAAAAAAAAAAAAAAAAAGAAACAAAGAAAGAAACAAAGAAAGAAACAAAGAAAGAGAGCGATGAGGTAATTTAAAAATAAAGAATACTTGGGCTATTTTAAAAATGAAAGAAACAAAATGATACAGGATATAGGACATATTAGGAAAAAAAAAAAGAACGAATGAAAGAAAGACATGAAGAAAGACAAAGGAGGGAAAATACATTAAGTAAGTAAGTAAGTAAAGAAAGAAAGAAAGAAAGAAAGAAAAACAATAAATAAAGAAAGAAAATACGAAAGAAAGTAACAAAGAAAGAAAAAGAAAGATAACGCATGACGAAAGACGAAGGAAAGGGCAAGTATATTAAGTAAAGAAAGAAGGAAAGAAAGAAGGAAAGAAAGAAGGAAAGAAAGAGGGAAAGAAAGAAAGAACCATGTGGCATATGTTAGGTAAAGAAAAAAGTACGAAAGAAAAAAAGAAAGAAAGAAAAGAAGTTGAGATAATTTAAAAATGAATGAAACAAAAAGAAAGATAAATTATATGGGGTATATTAAGAAAGAAAGAGAGAGAAAGAAAGAAATGAAGGAAGGAAGGAAGAAAACAATGTTTGATAGATTAAGTAATGAAAGAAAGAAATAAAGAAAGGAAGAACTTAAAAAAGTAAGAAAGAAAGACATAAGAAAGACAAAAGAGGACAAATATATTAAATAAAGAAAGAAAGAAAAATAATGTTTGACAGATTAAGTAATCAAAGAAAGAAATAAAGAAAAATGAAATATGAAATAAAGTAAGAAAGGAAGTCAGAAAAAAAATGAAGTGGCATATATTAAGTAAAGAAAAAAGTACGAAAGAAAAAGGTGGTTGTAATGTCGAACTTAACCTTTTATTTCGCTCACTGGGGTAGACTGTTCTAGTTCCACGTGCCATGTCTAATGGATGTGAGTTATCAGTTATCTCCTGTTAATTTTTCCTCTGAAGGTTCTCCACTGCCTTAACCGGGTATTGAACTCACACTATTTGTGTCTTGTCACTGGATCTGACCAACGCCTTCATCCACTGTGCCATGTGTCCTTGAGGCCGGAGCGTACAACGGCCGAAACGTTGTAATAAATATGGCGACAAAGATGAGGACAATAGTCCGAATAATGTAAATAATGGACATAATACCTTATCTCAGAAATATAGACAGATACTGAAGGGCCGAAACGTTGTAATAAATATGGCGACAAAGATGAGAATAGTCAGAATAATGTAAATAGTGTACATAATACCTCATCTCAGAAATATAGACAGATACTGAAGGACCGAAACTTTGTAATAAATATGGCGACAAAGATGAGGACAATAGTCCGAATAATGTAAATAATGAACATAATATCTTATCTCAGAAATATAGAGAAATACTAAATAAATAAATAAATAAAAACAATGATAGATTAAGTAATGGAAGTAAGAAAAAAGAAAGAACGTAAGGAAGTAAGAAAGAAAGAAAAAAGAAAGAAAGACAAAGGAGGGCATACATATTAAGTAAGTAAAGAAAGAAAAACAATGTTTGGCAGAGTAAGTAATGAAAGAAAGAAATACAGAGAAAAGAAAGTACGAAAGAATGTAAGAAAGAAAGAAAAAACAAAATAAGAAAGAAAGTAAGAAATAAAGAAAGAAATAAAGAAAGAAAAGAAAAGGAGTCGTGATAATTAAAAAAAAGAAAAAAATAATTGTGATATTTAAAAGATAAAAGAAACCAAAATAAAGGTAAATCAGACGGTACAGAAAGAAAGAAATTAGGATCTATTAAATTAGTAAAAAGATGAAATGAAGAAAATTCTGCAAATCTTTGAGATTTAAGCCGAACACACAACTCAATCGAGAGGGCGTGTAACTTATGCCCCATCTTCAATCACCCCCATCTAAACGAAGACAACCTGCCAGAGCTAAGAAAGTTGTTAAAAATTAAATTAAGAAACATATCAGAGAATTTGGAAAGGACTCGGAGGGCCTAAAAAATAACAGGATGCAAATGAAATCAGTTGAAGAGATCGTAACAATGAAGATGTCAAAGCTGTCGGAAAAAAAAAACAAACAAACAAACAAACTCGACAACGAAGAAGCGTCCAGGGGAACAGTTGCTAGGTAACTTCCAGTCGTAGCTGCCAATTGTTAGTCGTGTGAACGCTCAAATGATGCCGTGTATGCATTGAATTAGAATTTGCATATAAGATTATCATATATGAATACATAGGCTACATCATTTTAAGTTAAACACTTATAAGAATATGTGCTTAATATGTGTTACATATATTAATTTGTTTGTTTGTTTGGGTTTTATGGCATATCAACCACTGTGGGTTCTTTAATGCCAAATCCAGTTTATATGAATTTTAAATGCCTATTTTGTATGGGATAAAAAAACGTATAGCTGGCAACATTATGGTTTCAAAAACGCGTAGCTGGCAACATTATGGTTTCAAAAACGCATAGCTGGCAACATTATTGTTTCAAAAACGCACAGCTGGCAACATTGTTTTTAACAAAAAACGTATAGCTGACATTATTTTTTTACAAAAAACGTATAGCTGGCAACATTGTTTCAAAAAAGTATAGCTGGCAACATTATTGTTTCAAAAAATATAGCTGGCAACATTATGGTTTCAAAAAAGTATAGCTGGCAACATTATGGTTTCAAAAAAGTATAGCTGGCAACATTATGGTTGCAAAAACGCATAGCTGGCAACATTATTGTTTCAAAAACATATAGCTGGCATCATTATTCTTCCGAAAACGTTATCTGAGGCCTTGTGTTGGATGTAGTTTATCACCATACCCAGGACGCGGATGTAACATAGATTAAATATAACGAGAAAAGAAATAAGTAGAACTCTCGATCTATTTGAAATTTAAATAAATGAGGGGCGGGTAACACCATTAAAAAGAAACATTAAAGAGAACACACGATGAGAAATAATTCAATATAAATTCAATCCAGGAACATTTTTTAATGGTTAGATATTTTCATCACATTTCTTAACATGTATCCACCCGTTTATATAATTGTTGTGGATCCCGTGAATGGAATCCTGCACAAAAAAAAAAAAAATAAAAAACGCCAGTAATTGAGATAGAAAAATAAAGTATTAAACGTAAGAATACAGACTTGAAGTGAAGATTAGTAGTCCAGGAATGCGGGTTAGTAGAAAGTATATGTGCAAGTCTCTGTAACTAAAGCAGTAATCATCTCTCTCTCACTCTGGACTCTTGTATAACTCTGAGAACACCCTGTGTCTGTCTCCGTATCTCTCAACCTGTCTCAACGTATCTCAACGTATCTCCACGTATCTCAACGTATTTCAACGGCAGGTATTCTCTCTGTCAGTATAAGTATACTTTGGACGAGTCCATCTTATGTAAAAAGGGGAGAGCCCCACAACAATAATCTAGGTTAGACTCTCTCTCTATCTCTCTCTGCCTCCTCTCTCTCTCTCTCTCTCGCTATATATATATATATATATATATATATGCATATATGTATATTAATAAATACACAAATAACTATGTTTCTAGTGCAATATAAAATGTCAAGGTTTCCCAAGTCGTCAGGAATAAATGTCAAATGAAGTTGCGCTACAAGCGTAGGTATATGTGTACTTATTAATATATACTTCATAGCTCTGTTTAACTAAACTGAGCACTGTTCTGTTTGCACCATAAATTAAATTAAATATTTATTTGCTTATCTGTATATACACACTTTGCCATGCATATACAGTTGCTAATATCTCATTATTTAGTTTATATTCACTTTTAAGATGTGCTATATTTATGGGATAAATTGTTCAATATCAGCGCGTATGTAAATATAAAAGTGAACATTGAAGTGAACACTCAGAGGCGACAGGCTGTTTCATGCTTAATTTTGTCTAGCATGAAACAGCCTCTGAATGTTGGCCTCAATGTTCACTTATATATATATATATATATATATATATATATATATATATATATATATATATAATTTTGAATGATATTTTAGAGGATACACATATTTAAGTAGAAGCTCTGTTTATTTTATAAACCGTCTATTTATTTTCGTCTACCGTCCTGAATATGCGACAATTTCTTATTAGGAGAAATTCTCCGCCTTCATAAGATTTGTCAAATATTCAGGCCAATAAACGAAAAATAAAATTCAGCTTAATAATAATTGGAGCGTATACTCAAATATGGGTATCCAGTAAAAAAGGTTTACAGTAATAAAAAAAGTGTTAGGTTAAAAAAAACAACAAAAGTCATTACTTCATTTCTATAACAGCATTATATTTTGTTTTCGTAAATTAAACCACCACCTATCTTAATTAATGATTACAATTTCGGGGTATTCTTTCCAACAGTTTTGGAAATGTTGATGGGAGACCTCCCGAAGCATTCTTCAAGCAATGACAAAGCTCACTCTCACGCTTTGCGTTTTCTCGTTGAACTCACCTATCCAATGCAACCTATACTAATTCAATGCGAGAGAGTTCAAGATATTTACTAAAATTTTATTCCCATTTTTTAATACTAGTCATCAGCCCCTGTGAAATGAAAGTGAAAATAGTGGAAAGAGAAGAACACCAGAATAATCTAAATAAAGAAAAATGTGTTCAGACGTATGGCCCATTTTTCTTTTTAATTTATTAAGATTACTTAAATACGTCAGGTGATAGACGTAGGAAGCACAGTTTCAAATATAAATGGGGCGTCTATTTCCAACACGATTATCATCTAAAATATCACATGGCGTATTAAAAATGTCGGATTAAAAATAAATCCCTTAATCTCTTAGACATACGCCTATATATATATATATATATATATATATATATATATATATATATATATATATATATATATGTCTGTGTGTGTGTGTGCATACATATACATATGTGTGTGTATACATATATATATATATATACATATATATATATATATATTATTAATGCATATTTCATTAAATAGTATAGACAAGTTTTGTCTATTCATTTTAAGTAAGTTCCTTTCATATGGTCTGATAAGCTTAATAACATTATCATTGAAAGACGAAAGGAAATCACCATATTGATACATGTTTAAATCCAATCCAATCTTTCGGCTTACATAAGCCATTATCGAAGATGACAATTACATTTCAATATATCAAACAACACACGGACGAAATAATGAAGTCTGTTGCTGTTGCATGAAAAATTTCAAAGCAACGCCAAACTCGTGTATACGAGACGCGGAAGCGAAAATCGCGTCGCAGCTCCTGACGTCACACATGAGCACGCGAGAGTGAAAACGAGAAGTATATAAAGCCGTTGGGGAAGATATTTAAGAAAATTTGTGGAAATTTCATAGTTTATTTTGTTCAGGTTAGGTTTCAACTATTTTATGTATATAGCTTCAAGAATTTTCAAACATACACTATATATATATATATATATATATATATATATATATATATATATATATGCACTACAGTTCAAACATTCGAAGCTATCCCCAGAATGATCATGGGATGAACTTGACGGAGGAGTGAAAAATTTCCATCTCTCAAATGAAAAAGAGCTCTGAGAATCATTGAAAAAAAGAATGCTATCAATTATCAAACTTGTACTTTGAGAAAATTTTGCAACCAACGGCAAAAATTTGTCCTGCAGTAATCAAGGTTAAAGGAGGCTATTTTGAGGAGAGCAAAATTTATTCATAAATTTGTTTTTTCTTTTTGTCATAACAAAATTTCTAATAAAAAAATCATGTCTCGTTTTTTTTAACCATGAATCATACCTTTCTCTGTAAAAAAAACAACTAGTATGGGGTTGAAATTAAAAGACTACCATGGGTTTCCTCAAACTTTTGATCTGTAGTCTGTCTATATATATATATATATATATATATATATATATATATATAGATAGATAGATAGATAGATAGATAGAGAGAGAGAGAGAGAGAGAGAGAGAGAGAGAGATAGAGAGGAGGTAATGATCGAAAGAAAAACTCGGAGAAAATGGATAGAAATACTCTCCTGTTATGTGTAGGCGGATTGAATCTAAAATGATCGAACCAAGGGAATTAGTCATAAACAAATTCAGGTTTAATGTCCAACATGTGCGATCCCTTCTGATGGTGAGTGGAAAAAAGTTAAAAGCTTTGCTTGTCAATTGTGAAGTTTGCAAAAAGCGAAAACTTCGCGCGACTTCTGGACGACACTTTGACGAGTAGTTTTATCAATAAACGGCAGAAGACAAGGAGCTCATCGGTTTGTAAAATCCAATAAAAATCCAAACGAAGAGGAAATAAATCAAAAGGAAAAAAGTATACATTGCTCTTATTTTTCCTAAAGTTATCAAAATGTTTGACATGTGTCAAAAAATGTTGGCACTTAAATCGCTTTCCACTGCAAGTTTTGCTTATATGATTCTGTTTTCATTCTTAAAACATGCAACAAATAGTTGTTACTTTCTTTGTCAATTCCATTAAATGACTTTTACAGAAATATGTTTCTTCTTATTCAATGGAACGCGTCAGTTCAGGACGTGGGCGATCATTGGTGTATGCAATTTTCTGTCACTAGTAACTTTTAGTGAGTTTTGTATTTTTTCCTATTTCTATTAATCCCTGTTCAGCTAAGCATTTACACAAGATCGTTATGTTGATTACTCACTGCCTTCCTCTGTCACTTTTGCTTTCAATATGTCCTGTCAACGTCAAATTTTCCAAGCACTCTTTTCTTATTATGTGCCATCGAACTTTCAAATGCCTCTTTCTGATTCTACGTGTAAATGTCCTTTTCATTTACATTTTCCCTAAAACTTGGTAGTTGCTCACATGTTCAATCCGTTGTATATTCATTATTCTTCTATAAAACCAAATTTCTATTACCTCGAGAGACTTCTTCACTATGAGGATATTGTCCAGCATTCAGTCGTTAATAGGAGGACATATATTGCATATGAGTTCAGCACTCTTTTCTTTGTTCCTAACGAACTTATTAAGTTTGAAAGACATTGTTGTAAAGAACGGAAGGTTACTGAATATAATAATCAAACGGAGGTGGGTAATGAACGATAATACTTAGGACAAGAACAACACATATAAGGTTCGCCAGCGGCGCGTAGAAGAAGTAATTAACTGCTAGAAGTGAGTCAAGTGAATTCCACAATGAATTATCCTACTGCAGGATATCTACCAACAGCCCCACGCAATCAGATGTGGTAAAAGGCTCGGCCAAAATTTCCCCGTAAATACCGTATAAAACGGGGTTGCCCTTCGACATAGCCTCATCTAGGGACCCTCTCTGCGCTGAGGCTGAGAGTTTGACCAGCACAGCTGGAGACAAATCTCCAACTGCAGTATATCTAGCAACCGCCCCACGCGGTCAGATTTTGCCTGGTAGCTGTTTCACAAGACGAGACTGTGTCCCTCGACACAGCTTCGTCTGGTGATCCTCTCTCTACGGTGGCAGAATTTGACCAGCACAGCTGTAGACAAATCTCCAAATGGAGACCAACATACAGTATTTACTACTGTATTTATGGGAATGGGGTCATAACTCTTAACGTCCGTAGGTATTGTAAAACAGATATTTACTTAATTTACTTAAGTAATCTTAATTGCTTTTCATTGCAAATCTTATTGAAGCTATCAACTCGTACAATAGTGAGTATACAGCGTCAATGGAAAAGAAGGTATCACATTCATTTTACCACAGTAAAATCTGATGGAACGCGACTCCTGATGACTATAGACTTGGAGCAAATCGAACAGAAACTTATAAACACAAAGCTCTATATCACTTCTTATCTCGAGAATTTATTATTATTATTATTATTATTATTATTATTATTAGGGACTTTTCAACACAATTAGGAAACTATGCCGGGAGAAGGAAAATTCTGAATAAAAACGTGCAATTCAAGATTTTAATAAATGGCTTCTGCATTATGAAGATACGTGTCAGGAAGTCGCGGCCCTATCAGTAGCAGCCTTATCCATTATACCGGGCAACCATGAATAGGCTTTCTTTCTCCAATGCATCACTCATGGTGCCACCATGAGAATACATAAAAAAGAATTCAAATACATGGAACGCATCTCTCATGGATGTACCAGCCTCATGTTGAAAAACTGGTTACTGGATCCAATTCTCACCCACTCCACAAAAATGTGTGACAAGTCACCAGAACTATTGGGTTGGTGCAAAAATAATGTCGTTTTCTTACATAGTAACATATGTGAGAAAACGACATATTTTTGCACCAACCTAATAGATCGCCCGTAATCCTGTCTCTCTAGATCTATCATCACCATAAGTTAAAAGAAAACGAAAAATAAATTACACAAGGCCAGAAATGATATAGTGTTTCTATTTTGCAAAAAATAAACATAAAAAACTTTAGTTTAAAGATATCTTGATGAACGTACCAAGTAACTAAAACACCTCTGCGAAGTCTTTTGAAAAAAAAATAAGCAAATAGACTTAGAGATGAATATTGGAATATTGTGGTATTTAAAGAGTAAAACTCTTCTTGTAATTGGTGCGTTGGGTCTGATAAGAAAAGGAACCCAAAAAGAAATCAATAAAATCCTTGGTCTACCATCTTCCCAGGAATTCAAAAGGATTGTATTAACAACCAAAGTACATTTCCTGCGAAAAGCTTTGTCCATTTAAGTTTACTTTTGTTAAAAAGATGCCCTTTGTTTAATTAAGTGAAACCCTATATTTTACATTTTGAAATCATATTTATTTTTGGCATATTAATTTTTTAAACTGCTTCTAAATCTTTAAATCTTAAGCGCCATTGAGGGTAATTTGTTGTGTCTTACGTCATACTAATGGCTATTGAATCTTTTTATCTAATTTTTCTGTTGTGCACCATAAATGCAGTCATATTATTATTATTATTATTATTATTATTATTATTATTATTATTATTATTATTTTGATTTCTGGTGTATTCTCATTTTCTTTCAGGGTACCAACCAGAAATGGCATCATGATATTTTCCACTAAGCATCTTTTGAGAAAAAAATTAAAGAAAAGATAACTGAGATTACACATATTCTAGAGAGTTAAAGCCCTTCGTAAGGTGTGTGCTCTATTTGTGGGTACATTTTGTTTATTTCTTTAAGACTTGGGCTACCAGGTATCTATTCAATGAGTCTATCAGAACATTTTCCAATCAAACCCAGTGAGGGCCCCAACCACAACTAGAATTACTGATGTCTTTGTCACAATTTTGAGATTTCTACATCAAGATACTTATATGTTGGTAGTTTTTTTTTAATATTCAAATATACATTTTAATCTACAGGAAGTGCCATACTAATAAGAAAGATAATTTTGATCTTGTTTACTTTGATACCTGTGTTTGGGCAATTACATTTGATTGCGCTGTCTTTGTGTATTGTAAAATCCCGAAAATGTTAAAGATACTGTTTGCGAGGCGTTGGTCCGTTCAGACCGTCTGACTTAGCTTTCAACCCGGTGAGTCTCAGCCACTGATGTGTTTTCTGTTGGTCCACATCTGATCCCTTCGTTCGTTTTAGGCATTTGCGATGCAACGCTTTTTTTTTCATTGACCAAGTTGTTTTGCTTTCTGTTTTACACGTTTGGCTTAGATGGTATTCGTTTCGATTTTGTTGGTAGGATTCGAGGTATATTAAGCTGTATCTTGAAGAGAGCAGCTTCTTTGTTGCTGGGGTAGATTTGGTGTTTTACTATTTGTAGGAGAGAGTCAATGGTTTTTGTTTTGGGTATGTTTCCAATCCGATTGTTTTAGCCTTTAGAGTTAGTTCAAGTTGGATTAGACCTCGGTATATTAAAGCTCTTGCTACGTACAGCCTATCAACATCTGAATTCGCGCACAGCATATCAAGATGTGATTCTTCTTCTTCTTCTTCTTCTTCTTCTTCTTCTTCTTCTTCTTCTTCTTCTTCTTCTTCTTATTATTATTATTATTATTATTATTATTCACTATCTCTCAAATATTTTCTCTGGCTTCATTTTTTATTTTCCTTGTAATATTATGCTACATTTGTTAAAAGATGTGTTTATTCCTTCCTTTTTCATTCTTTTATCTTTCTATAGAGTCTCATATCAAGTAGTACAGAATGTTTTTTATTTAATTCAGTCGCAATTTCTTTTCCCGAAACAGACAGGAAAATTGAAACACAATTATTTCTCTGTTTATTTGTGCATTTCTGTATTAGTTGTTTCAATGAAAATCAAATAAAAATGTTCGCATACCATGAAAACAATCTCGTTGTCCGGTTTTAGCTCAACCATTTCAAACTGTTCTATCATAAACACTGAAAGTTGAATGCCGTTAATAAAATCCATTACTTGTCAGAAGATGCTTTCTCCAAATCATTGATGACACTTGTCACACTCGACATTTGGGTGGGAATTTTAATTAAAAATGGATTGTATCGCAATTATTTCTGTTTCTCGTTCTTAATGTCTCTCCATGTCTCTACTGTTCATTATATAAAATCCTAATATGCGCAGTTTTTATTGCTTCTTTCGAGGTAAACCGTTAGAGAGGAACCATCCTCTCGGAGAAAGAGAAATTACGAAAGAGAGAAACCGCCAATTTTAATGCAACATAACTTTAAAAAAATGATATGAAATACACAACATAGACTAACAGTAGCTAGTGCAGGCGTTTAATATTCCAGACATTTTTAACGCCGTGCCCCTACAGGACGTGGGCGATGATCTCTCTCTCTTTCTCTCTCACCAGTTTCATTTTCTTTATTATCTGTGAACCTCCCCGGAAAGATAGTTGGGTACTTCTCCGTTGCATTCTCTACAGTTTTTGAATTCAGAGTTGATTTCTCTTAGCCAAGTTTACTAGGATATTTAACCCCATAGCTGGCAGGGAAGCGCTGGATTCGTGCCTTTCCTAACGATATTTGTGCGAAAGAAAACATAGCAGCCGATATTATTTGCACACAGTTCACAGATTCTAATTACCGCACCAATAGTCGTTACCCAACCTGCATATCCCTATTCCAACCAGAGGAAATAACATATTTGATATTACTATTGAGGAGATTTCTAGGTCGAATTAATACTACGTTATCTATTGCGAAAATTTCTTGGTCGAACTAATACTACATTATCTACTGCGAAACGGTAAACGTTATAAAATAATATAACTAATAATAATTTTTCCGATATTATCAATATATCATAATATTATGCCATTTTCTTTAGAGTAGCGATGATGTTGAAGATGGTATATTTTTAGATTTTCATACCTGGGAGTTAGTTCCTAGTTGGGCGTGTCTTTATATATGGGGGTCGTTTAGGCTAAACTTTTGAGCGCTGGGCAGTGGATATTATCATTTATGAAAAATTCTTTTGTGGGAGATTGATTTTGGAAGAATGGGATTAATCTCCAATAGATTGACCAAAAATTAATTCATTCTTAATGTTGATTTTATTGTTCTATCAACAGCTTATATATTCTTCGACCTTCCAAGGGTATAGATGTTTACAGCCATATCACGTTGAAACACCGGTCGCCCGTACAAACACCGAAGTTAAGCAGCATCGAGGCTGGCCAGTACCTAGATGGGTAACCGCTTATGAATATCAGTTGCTGTAAGGTTGGATGTATTAGTGGTGTCATGGATAAGGGCTCGGAAAGCAAAGTTCTAATTCCAGTCGGTTTCGTTATATTCATATACGAGCAAATACCATTGAGGAAAATTAATTCATTTCTTCTCCTCACCCAGCTATTAGGTTAATTCGTAGCAATTGCATCAAGAAAATAGTTATTAATTTACCAAAAATAACTTACAATCTAAAAATATTTTCTTGCTTCAAATAATCTGCATGAGGTTGATAAGCCGAAAATTACAAATCATTCTTAATTTTTTAAATGTTCCTGTAGCCTTAAGAAAAGTGACTACAAACTTTCTTTTCTTAACCCTTTGAGCCTTGATCACTGCTTTACCGGTGGTAGTGAAAAATCACTTAATGCCCAGCTACCGGTTCTAGCATGAAAACAGCCTGTCACCTCTGAAAGTTGTCCACTTTTATATTTACATACGCTCTATCTCTGATATTGAGCATTTTATTCCATAAATATATCAAACCTTAAACTATA
>OZ010593.1:16957381-16962381 GCA_963932145.1 Acanthosepion lycidas | reverse complement strand
TATATATATATATATATATATATATATATATACATATATATATGTATTGAAAAGTAATATACATAGTATATATATATATATATATATATATGTATTGGAAAGTAATATACATAGTATATATATATATATATATATATATATATATATATATATATATATATATATATATATATATATATATAATAATAAAGAAGGCTTAAACACTAATATTCCATGGTCATAATTTATTCCATTGGAATCGTACATACGATCCATAGGTCTGATGAATTGGATCGTATTTACGATTCCAATGGAATAAATTATGACCATGGAATATTAGTGTTTAAGCCTTTTTATTATATCCTTACTCTGTCCTGGACATTGAGTTCTACCTGGATTCTATCCTCTCGGAATTTTTTATTCAAAAAATATACATGTGTGTATATGCACCTGTGGATTTTGCATATATATGTATATTTACCACTAATATTATTATCTATCTATCTATCTATCTATCTATCTATCTATCTATCTATCTATCTATCTATCTCTCTCTCTCTCTCTATATATATATATATAGGCAGCAATTTTTCATTGATGCCCGTTTCATTAAATACTATAGACAAGTTTTGTCTATTCATTTTAAGTAAGTTCCTTTCATATAGTCTGATAAGCTTAATGACATTATCGTTGAAAGACGAAAGGAAAACACCATATTGATACATGTTTAAACCCAATCTAAGCTTTCGGCTTACATAAGCCCTTATCAAAGATGACAATTTCAATAAATCAAACAACACGAGGACGAAATAACAATGATAGTCCGCCCTTGCTGCATGAGAAATTTCCAAGTAACGACAAACTCGTATATACTTCCACGTCTCGTGTATCTCTCTCTCTCTCTCTCTCTCTCTCTCTATATATATATATATATATATATATATATATATATATATATATATATATATATATATATATATATTACAATGAATAATTCATACAAAAAGTAAATTAGTAATGTTAATGATATAAAATGGCGAATTCCCTTCGCCAACAAAATTTTGAAGATGCATTAACATACTAATCACTTGATGAATGTTATGATCCTTGTTTTTTTAAATTTAGAAGTTATGTTATGTGGTATATTGACTGCCGACAAGTTGCTTTTCAGCTTGTGTTTGTATCTTAGCCATGGGTGTCCTACATTCTTGTAGCCCTGATCTGACTGGCTGTACATTAGGATCTTGGGTATCCTGTCATCAAACATTCTCAAGAAATGACCAGTCCACCGTAGCTGAGACTGTATGATAAAAGTCTCGATTCCTCCAATATTACACCTGTTAAACAGGTCTACGTTAGAGGCCATATCTTGAAGCTTAACTCCACAGATTGCACGCAGACAGCTTTTATGGAAAACATCTAGCTGGCGTATATGGTATCTGTATGGAGTCGACGATTCTGAGCCATGCAAAAGGATGGCAAGTAAAACAGCTCTGTAAACCCGAATTTTCGTATCCAGTCGAATACCCCGCTCATTCCACATATATTTCAAGTAGTAATAGAATTTGTCGGGTATGAACTTCTTCATAGATTTATTTCTCGTTAACGTATTTTTATATAATGTTACTGTAAATGAATCCTTTTTACTTGAACCGTGATACAAGTTTTCCAATATGCACTACAGCTAACCTCTTCGATCACGGTGACTTTATTGTTCAGATCATGCTTACCTTCTCCTGAATGTGTATCCATGATTTGTCCACAAATCAAATGAAATTACCACGTTTCCTCCACCAAAGTTTAATGAGTATGTACTGACAGGCAATAAAGAGCCGAATAAATTTGAATGACTTTTGCATTTAGCTCACAGTTCTTCATACAAAACTGAAATATGAAGAACACCATAAAACTTGCAGCATCATGAATTATGTATTAACTTTGTTGGCACTTGCTGAATATTGTCGTGCGACGTCCATACAATAATACTCTTCAGAGTTCGTTTATATATGCACTGAAATATGAACACATGACAAGGAGATGATTGAGAATGAACAGTAACCTGTCTAACGGGATTATATTTAGACCCAATTAAATCACGAGCAGCCAACATTAACAGATTAAATGTTCTTGTCTTTCAACTATTCCGCTCCTGCCTGTTCTTTGTTACCCACAATGATCTAACGGCAGTCTTTATTGTAAAACGATTTAGCATCAGTTACCAAATAGGCATCTGTGCAGATGAGACTACTATTTACTCCTGCCTCAAAAGCAAATTTGGTATCGCTGTCAAAACTAATTTGGCCGTTAGTTTCGAAAAGGACCTCCAATCGGTTGTAGACGAGGGCATGAATTGGCTGGTTAACTTTAATACCTAAAAAACAAAACTGATCTCTATTACACACCACAGGGAACCATCCCTGCAGCCCATTAAAATGTCTGATACTCAGCTCGAAGAAAGCGCCTCTATACGACTGCTTGGTCTCATATTGTCCGCTGACCTGAGATGGAATTAATATATTAAATCAATAGCTTAATCCCCCGCAAGGAATGTTGGTACCCTGTGTCGTGCCAGAAGGTTTTTCTCGCTCGAGTCCATCGTTCAAATCTATAAATCAACCATTCGCTCTTGTATGGAATACTGCTGACATATATGATCTAGTGTCCCCGTTGTCCGCCTTAAGGTCCTCGACAAAATCTAGAGACGGATATACAATGTGATTGGCCCTGACCTGGCATCTCGTCTACAGTCGCTCTCACAGACGTGCCGTCGCTTCCCTCTGTATTTTCTACAAATAATTTCATGGTAACTGCTCCAACGAGTTTCTTTCGCTAGTTCCCAGACTGCATGAATTTAAACGTGCTTCTAGGCTGGCATCTCGGTCCCACCGTTTCACTGTCAAAACAGATAAATGTAGCCGTCTCTTCTACTCCAATAGCTTCATGTCTGGCACCACCGGTCTGTGGAATTTCTTTCCTATTACTTATTTCCCTGATAGTTATAATCTCCAACTATTCATGCGTATTGTCAGTCGTAATCTCCAGATGCCTTGATATATTCACTGTCCTTTTCTTCATTCTTTCCTCTTCATCCTTTCCTTTCCTCTATCAAGTCTCTTTACTCTCGAGAATGCAGACGTTAGAGGTACCATTCTTTCTTTGTATGTGCCGTGTCCTTTCAGGACTTAGGAGATATTGGCTCTCCATCTCTCTTTATCTCTTGTAGCTCTCAGCAAGTTCCTTCCCTCAGCCACCTCCACCAGGCCACGTTCTGTAATCAACTTGCTTAAGGCCGCTAGGTATATCATGCGTCTTTTCCCCTTGTCTCTCTTTCCCTCTATTCGACCGGTGGGTATCAGATTCTCTAGGCCCTCATTCCTCATTATGTGTCCCAGGAATTTCAGCTGCCTCTTCCTGATGTTAAGTATAAGCCTCCTCCTTGTTTGCATCCTCTCTAAGACCAAATCGTTGCACACACTCTCGGTCCGTGATATCCTTAGAATCCTTCTGTAGAACCACATCTCTGTGTCCTCGTGTCTCTTCTTCATCATCCGTCGAACATTCGCTGTTGTAAAGATGGCCACATGTCACGTAACAGCTCAGTATTCTTTCCTTTGTTACCAAAGAAATCCTCCTGTCTCGCAGTACTCTGCCCAGCTTTTGGAATGCGTCCTTGGCCATCTCAATACCTCTACGGATCTCAGTGTCGAATTTGCTGTCCTCTGTCAGAACGCTTCCCAGATATTTAAACTTCCGCGTCTGCTTGATTCTGGTGTTCCCGACCTGGTGTTCGCATTTCGGTCTCGTCCTTTTTCTGATGTCCTTGCATACTTTAGAGGTGCAATTAAATCAGGGAAAAATATATAATTGTGTTCAATTTATAAAGAGAAATCTATGTAATATATCTATATGGAATTCATATATTTTATGTCTTCAACGCGATGTGGTCGTGAGCAATATATTAAAGGTAAAATCGAATGATCTTAATTGGCTTGAGTGAACAATAATAATAAAAAGAACATTTACTAGAACAACAAAAAATTATCAGTAAACTTTTACAGCAACTGATACTGAACCCATGCAACAGTAATCCTTAAAGAAAGTGAGAAAGTTAGATAACTCTGATATATTTCTGCGAGTTAACGACGCATCTACATCCGTTTTGTTCTCCGGTCTGTAACCGTGCCATATTGTTTGTTTACACAATTATGCGTAGTATTATGAAGTTGTTCGATTTTCGCGAATTAATTATTACAGTTCGATAAATGTACACTACAGTGCAAAAGGATTGAAGAATTAACATGGGTTGAACTTGACAGAAGAGTGAAACCATTCTATCGAAAAAAATTAAAAAGAACTCTTAGAGTCATTGAAAAAAAAAAGAAGAATGGAATCAATTATCAAACCTATACTTTGAGAAACTTTTGCAACGAATGCCAAAAAATTTGTCTTGCAGTAATCAAAGCTAAAGGAGGATATTTTGACGAGAGCAAAATTTAATAAAAATGCTTTTTTTCCTTTTTGTCATAAACAAAATTCTATATCACATATCTAACAGTGGATAAAGACGTTAGTTAGATCTCGAGACAGAACCCAAAGAGTGTGAGTTCAATATCCAGCTAAGGCAGTGGAGAACTTTCACTGATAACTGATAACTCACATCCATTAACCATGGCACGTGGAACTAGAACTGTCTACCCCAGTGAGCAAAATAAAGGGTTCAGTTCGACATTCCAACCACCTGAAGAAGGCCGGAGCGTAAAACGGCCGAAACGTTGTAATAAATATGGCGACAAAGATGAGGACAATAGTCTGAATAATGTAAATAATGTAAAAAATTTCTAATAAAAAGCTTCACCGTTTTTAACCATGTATATAATTTTCTCTTATTTATATTTTGACGAGAGGAAAAATTTAATCTTAAAATATTTTTGTCTTCATTTTTTGTCATAATTAAATTTCTAATGAAAAAGTCACGTGTCAATTTTTTTAACCATGTATAATAATTTTCTCTTATTTAAAAT
>OZ010593.1:16952381-16954881 GCA_963932145.1 Acanthosepion lycidas | reverse complement strand
TCAGAATACAAAATTAGTGATATACATTTTTGAATCCACGAAGTCACTACAATATTTAGCTATCAGCGCGGAAAACGAGATTGTCATGACGAGTTCAAATTCTAGTCAACGTCAGTGCATTTGCTTCCGTATAAGTATTCTTGTATGGATAAATTTGTTCTCTCGAACCAGCTAGGGATTAACGGATTAAGTTTTAATCCGACATGATTAACGGATTCATTTTTAATCCGACACGTTATTATAGTGGATACTCCTGTCCGATATGAATCTGAGCCGATATTGGCTTTTCAAGGAAGTTAACCGAATGAGGAGTTACGCTTACTTAAAAGAGAAAATAGAGGCTTGCTAAACTGTGACACTCTCTGTAGCTGAGTGGTAAAAACAACAGTGGTCATATCCTACAATGGGAGATGATGTGGTGCAGTTTCGATCCCTGCCGAAGAGCACTTTTTCTTTATTAAGGTCTTTCAAATGCGCAGGATGACAGTGACAATGACATATGTTTAGAACGAAAAGTAAAATAAGACGTCTATTTCAAATACAAGTATCCACTAGATAATAATGTTTGGATTCATAAAAATATCGGATGATTTTTCCATTAATTATTACGAAATAAATTGGTATACAAAAAAATATTGTCCATATAATTAAAAGTATAAAGTGTTTATTTCATAAAAAACACACTCTTAGCTTCCAGGTTATTTGCATCTAGTTCGTTTGGAAACCATTTCAATATGTTGGCTTTCAATTAGTTTCATATAGACATACATACATACATACATATATATATATATATATATATATATATATATATATATATATATATATATATACATATATAGATATATATATATATATATATATAGTCGACTCTCCCGTCGACTTCGACGTATGAGAGTCAAGCAGATCTGTTCCCAGGAAACCGACAGCACGACAACAGCACCTGAGATTTGATTATAATGGTGAAGGTTTCGTGCAGGACCATCCACACATTTTGAAGGGCCAAATTAAGAAATCAGGTGCACTAAGTGCCACAAGGTCCCAAAACGACCCTCCGCAGGTTTTGCATTCAGCGTTGTCCTTCTGCTAGAACAGTTGCCATTCAAGGCTATAGAACCCAGTCTGTCCTACTATTTACTCATAGCTGGAGGGAGAAGAAGAAGATTCATAACTTTCCCAAGGGTATTAGCACGCAAGTGAATGTAATCGATTCGACTGGAACTCGGCTCTCCGATTCCTCAATCCAAGCCACTATATATATATATATATATATATATATATATATATATATATATATATATATATATATATATATATACATACCTACGTTCAGTTCAGTCTTGGGTTTCAGACTGTTCACATCCGGCCAGTGGTGGAATTTTTGTAACATGAATCAGAAGATCTGGTATTAGAAAGATTATAACAAGTTACATTTTGAATGTAGGTATATATATATATATATATATATTAATATATATTTTTTAGCTCTGTCTAGCCATATCGAGCACTGTTTTGTTTACACCTTAAATTGAGTAAATATTTATTCGCTTCCCTGTGTATGCACGCCAACGCACGTATATACGGTTGCTAATATCTAATCATTTGATTTACCACCAATCTCTCTCTCTCTCTCTCTCTCTCTCTATATATATATATATATATATATATATTAGGTTGGTGCAAAAATAATTTCGTTTTCTCACATAGTAACATATGTTAAAAAACGAAATTATTTTTGCACCAACGTAATATATATATATATATATATATATATATATATATATATATATATATATATATTGAACAATAAAAAATATTAAAAAATTAAAATTTTCAGACACACTGGGTTGTAGATTAATATTCTTTCATTTTTATCATTATTATTTCATTTAGATTCTTCGAATAGTTTCGGCCAAGGTGGCCATCATCAGGAGAAAAAAATTCTGCCTGCTGGTAGCAGTGAACTACAGAAAAGGGGAGACGAAATGTTGCTCTCTCTCTCTCTTTCTCTCTCTCTCTCTCTTTCTATATATATATATATATATATATATATATATATATATATATATATATATATATATATATATATATATTAGGTACCTCCACTTTTTCGGCATAAATTATCGATACCTAAGTTTAAAATGCATTTTTTAAAATGAAAAAATATGCTTGAAGATTTCATTTTAGCTTTACTTGAAAGTTGAATCATTAAATTTATTATTTCCATTAAGTAAACAATTCTGGTATATTTCAGATAGAAACCAAATACATTGGAATGTCAAATTTAATTTCAAATTTTTAAATTTTCTTAAAAACCGCCATTTTCTTAATTTTAAGAAATTTGTAAACAAACACAAATTTATCGATTTTAAAAATATTTAAAAAAAATTCTGACACGTCATTTTAGTAAAATTAGAAAATTTAATGTTAAATTAATCTGATTTAAAAAAAATATTACTTAATTATAGCATAAAAAAGAAATATACAACGAATTATTAAC
>OZ010593.1:16924881-16947381 GCA_963932145.1 Acanthosepion lycidas | reverse complement strand
ATATATATATATATACACTTAGGGGGTGATGATAGGCGCTTACAGAACGGCTTTAAATAGACTGTCCAATCTTAAATAGAGGATAAAATAGAAATGCCGATCCGAATAACATAGAAGATAGACTAGAAATACAGATCAGTTAGACGTCATGCTACGTTCCATATACGAGTTTCCTCTATGGTCATGTGGTCTACTTATTACAATAAGTCTGTATTTGGTCACTGTTGGCAGCGACACATTATTTCCTATATGACACATTGATTCTTGTCTTCATCAACAACAATCTTGATGCCATCAGTTGGTATATATGCTGAAGACACAACTATTTACTCTTGTCATAGTAGGATGGCCGATATTTCTGATAAAGTAAAAAGCAACTCTCTAAAATCCCCTTCAATCAGTGTTTAACTGGGGCAAGTGATAGCCTGTAAATTTGAAGGTCTCTAAAACAAAATTGCAATCATTTAACTACCACAGATAATCTTTTTTCTACATTTCATCAGCATGTCTGATGCTAACCACCAGGAGAGCAAATTCTTCCACTCACATTTTCTACTGACGATGAAATGGAATGATTATATTGAATCAATTGCTCCGCCTAACGGTAGGAAGGTTTGTTCCCAATTATTTACTCTTGTCTTAGTAGCAAGTCCAAGAAAGTATAAGCTTCTCTCAATAATGGCATCCAGTCAGTAATTAACTGGGGCAAGGGATGGCTTGTACAATTCAGCGCCTCCAAACGAATAAATGCTATCACCTAATCACCACAGAGAAACTTTTCTGGTTCCACGAAATGTGTTCGTCGTGCCAGACAAATTCATTTGTCAGAATACATCTTACATATTTATGAATATACTACTGATCAGCGCATTGAATATTACTGCTATATAAGGTCTGGTGCTGCTACTATATATTGTAAGAACCTTGAGAAAATCCCCCTCCCCAAAATGATCTTTATTCTGTGAATGAGTTTTACAGTACAAAAATTCACATCGTTACCATAACGTTATGGGAATTCAGTTTGTGTTTAGGAAAACAGCTGACTGCAAGGCTGCAGTAACGTCGACACAATGTCACATATAATGCAATCAAAATACAACTTGTTTGAAAAGTTGCATGGATGTTGCGTGTTTCCTGGATACCCTTCTCTAAATCCTCTTCGTACATGGGTCACACATTTTTGGTTGTAAGTTAAGGGTGCATGTGTTTCATGTTTTTTCTTCTTTTCATACAGAAAACACTGATTTTAAAATATAATGGCTTACGGCCGTATCACGTTGAAACATTGGTTCTCGTACGATGACCGAAATTAAGCAGAGTTGAGCCTAGTCATTAACCGCTTGGGGATACCCGTAAGCATAGATATGCGGGTGGAGTAATTTTTTAAAACATTTCACCCCAAGGATATAAAGCCACTAAAACGCAAGGGGCTACTGGGAGTGAAAAAAACTGACAAAACATTAGAAGTATCATTAAATAACGCACTGAGGTTGATATGCAGTTATATACCGTACCTATGAACACTAACGGCTATGGCACAAGCCTCATAAATACGTTGGACATTATTGTAAATGGGGGTAATATGCTGCTAGTATGGGAAGCTCTTGCTGTGTCGAACACTCTGCCTTCGGGCGGAGAGGAATCCGGGTGAGGCTATGCCGAAGTGCAGGGTCTCGTCCTGGAAAGTAGACAGATACCTGATTCAGCGTATGCGAGATCTACGGGCAATTTTTGCACGAGCAAGTATTTCCCCATATTAAATTTGGCATTGTGCCACATCCTACCTCGTGGGGAGACAGGTAAATATCGCAATATGCTGTCTAAGTAGCCCACCACTAGCAGTGGACTACCTACCTCACGCCGCTGACAATTATTTTATTTTGTTGATGTTATAAAGAATACTATTTCATTTCCAAAATCCTTTTTGGCTCTTCTTCATTCAAGAAAACTTTCTAGTTGACAACAGATGCATAGATAGGTAGATAGTGTTATATACCGTGCCTATGATCGTCCTGGGTAAGGCGTTAAACTACGTCTAGCAGCAAGGCCTCTGATCAGAAGGTTTTGAGGAACGTGGAACCACCTCTTAAGTGCTGGTGTTCCCAGGCCCACCCTGACCCGGGGTGGTAGCACCTGTCTGTGTTCGAGCTATGGGCAAATATTTAACTATTACCAGCAATACATTTTTGAAAAAAAATATTACCAGCAATACATTTTTGAAGGAAATATATTAAAAGAAACAGGTTTTTGACAAAACAAAATATTACCAGCAATAATTTTTTTTTTTATCAGCATTAAGTAACCCATTGAGGTTGATATGCCGTTAAATAAAATAAACCAAACCAATCTAAACCAAAGAATACATATTCTATTCATACGAATCTATCCTAAAAATGTTGTCGGCATTAAATAACCCATTGAGGTTGATATGCCGTTAAACAAAATAAAGCAGACCAAACCGTACCTATGAAGACTGATGGGTATGTTCCAATCCTCATAGATACGTTGGGCACTACTGTAAGTGGGGGTAATATGCTGTCTAATTAGTTCACCACTCGCAGTGGTTTACCTACTTCAGGCCGCTGGCGAGTATTGAATATTGTTGATGTTATAAAGATTACCATTTAATTTTCAACCTCCGTTTTCGTTATTTCTAATTCAGTAACCATTCCTAGGTTACAACAACATACTTATTATAAAACCCAGGTTGTGTGTGTGTGTGACTGTTCGTTTATATATTGAATCGGATTTCCTACACTTTTCAACCGATTTCTACAAAACTTCACCGTACTGCGTAAAATTATCTTGCGGTGGTTCTGTCAGCACCAAAATTGGAAAAACACGATTATTTTTGCACGAAATCAATTTGAAAACACGATTAAGAGGCATCGCTGTCGCGAGAATTAAAGAGGGACAACTCATATCGAGTTATACTTTTTTTAAAACCCAGGTGTTTTTTTTTTTGTGTGTGTGTATGTGTGTGTGTGTGTGTGTGTGTGTTCGTCTATATATGGGATCGGATTTCCTACATTTTTCAACCGATTTCAAAAAAACTTCACATTTTTTGGGCAGGTAGTGTTTCTTATTGTCTTGCACACTTTTTTTTTTATTTTTACATTCAGAATGCTTTAAAAATACCATTTACAAGACAATTGTTTATAACAAAATTCTATTCAATCGATAGACTCATAACGATTGAAAACAATGTTTTTGTTTGAGTTTGGGTTTGACCAATTCGGAAAAAAAACAAAAAACAAAACAAAAAAAAACAAAAAAAAACTAATTAAGACATGCGTGTCCGTCAACCTTAAACAATAATCTTTGTCAATTTTATTTTTTAGTCTTCATGATGGTCGATACTTGATCTATCTCTTACTGTTACATCCCCGGGCAACGCCGGGCTCTACTGCTAGTATATATTAAATGACAATTGGAAAAAAAATTTATGGAAGTATAATGATAGATTGATAGATATGAACAGAATGGAATAGTGTTACCTATAAACACTAATGTGTATTTCCCAATTCTCATAAATGTGTAGGTCACTATTGTAAGTGAGGGTAATATGCTGTCTATGTAGTCCACCACTAGTAGTGGTTTACCTACTTCACACCGCTGGCGAGTATTTTATTTTGATGATGTTACAATTTCTAACCTTTGCTTTGGCTATTCCTCATTCAATAACTCTTACTAGGTTACGACATATGACGTACCACAAACCAAACCAAACCAAACAAATCTTCTTCGAAATATGGGAAAGGTTTATGAATAGGGTGATGGTTAACGACTCTGAATTTGTCGACTTTGAATTCGAGTTAATTATATTCACTTACGCGCAAATACCTTTGAGAAAGGCATGAACCTACATTTTCTCCCCTCGAGATATAGGTTAATCAATAGAACATTTATTAGTAAATCATTTCAACAAAAAAAAAAAAAATAAATAACTACTTACATTGCTCGGACTATCGTCCTCATCTTTGTTGCCATATTTATTACAACGTTTCGGACGTTGTACGCTCCGGCCTTCTTCAGGTGGTTGCAATATCGAACTGAAGCCATTAATTCGCTCACTTGGGTAGGCTGTTCTAGTTCCACGTGACATATCTAATGGATGTCAATTATCAGTTATCTCCTGTTAATTCCCCTCTCCAAGTTCTCCACCGCCTTAACCAGGTATTGAACTCACACTCTTTGGGTCCTGTCACTGAATCTTTATCCACTGTGTCATGTGCCCTTGAGGACATAGGTGGCGACTCAGAGAAATTAGATAAAGAATTGGTCAGTATAAGCAGTACCCTACAACGTAACAACTACCCTGGGTACGTAGCAGCAGCCCCAATATATTGGGATAGGAGGGTACAAGAGGAGGACAACAACACTCAGAAAACAGTTTGCCTGCTTCATGTGAAGGGGTTATAAAAATACAACAATGATGAGGACGATACTCCGAACAATGTAAGTGGTGCACATAATACCTCATCTCAGAAATATAGAGAGGTAAATAAAAATCTTACGATTTAAAAATAATATCTGGCTTTAAATAACCCATAAAGGGTTGATAAGCCGTAAAAAATACATTAATCCAGTAAATAATATTACTTACGACTTGAAGATTTACATTTTCCTTTCGTCGTACATTGAATGGTGAAGAATAAGTAGGCGTGGGAAAAGAAGCTAAATAATATAAACTGCTTTTTGAATCATTGGTTTATCAATACAAAATCAGCATTTAGGACTAATGCTTTTCTTTTCCATCCGCTTGTAATTGCCGATGGCCAATCAAAGATGCAAGAGATTGGAAAATGAACCAGGAAGGCAAAAATCTATTGTTTTTGAAAGATTATATTTGATAAATAAATAAAAAAAAATATCATGGAGCGAAAGGAAAAAATTAAAACGCGTCCAAGCGACAGTATCTATTCGCGTGTGTGCAACACATATCTTGTTTCATCGAAACACACACACACACACAGACACGCACCCTCCCCATATATATATATATATATATATATATATATATATATATATATATATAAGATAATGTATCGCGCATTCAGTGTTAATAAAACAGCGCTCGATATAACAAAGACATTAAGTTTATATTAATAAATATACATATTATCCCTCACCATTAGCACGACACACACACACACACGTGGAGAGAGAGAGAGAGAGAGAAAGACAGAGAGGGAGAGAAAGAGAGAGAGAAAGAGAGAGAAAGAAGAAATATAGTTTTAAGGTGTGCTGTAGTGATGGGATGACGTGCTCAATATCAGAGATATGGCGTATGCAAATATAAATATGTGTGTGTGTGTAAATATTGTAGAAAATAGGAAAGAAACTGGTTTGGTAAATAATCCAAAGTTCCTTAGTATTTTTGTTATTATTTTTAAAAATAGTGCTCGATACGAAAGTAGAGCATAAATATAATTATTTATTTAAAAATTTCGCTTGAAGATGGAACAGAGCCTACTTTAACTCAAGTTAATTCAAATATTATTTTGAAGTTTTCGGCTCTTGTTTTGAAACATGTGACCTCTTATGTAGCGAATTGGAATCATATTTTTAAATAAATAATTATATATATATATATATATATATATATATATATATATATATATATATATATATAACACATGCATACACACGCAAACGCACACACATATATTCACATATATATTTACAGGGTGTGATGGTTAAATCGTCACTATCTTATATTTTTGATTTAGCGCATGCGCGTTTTATTTTCCTATTTTATCGACTGCACAGTACAGTAAAGTCAACTGTGCACTGTCTGAGAGAAAAAAAGACCACCATGAAGAAATTTAAACAACCAGAAATTTAGAAGCAGCTTGTTATATTTCTTAGCATTCACACCAGAAGATCGGATACG
The DNA here is from genome assembly GCA_963932145.1 of Acanthosepion lycidas. NCBI lineage: Eukaryota > Metazoa > Mollusca > Cephalopoda > Sepiida > Sepiidae > Acanthosepion > Acanthosepion lycidas. Next base: position 16,941,485 of record OZ010593.1, on the reverse strand, counting down.
AACATTTCAGAGTGTTTGGATTTCCATCTGAAGACAGTGAAGAGGATTCAGAAAGAGTTGGATGAGTCCAATGGTGATTACGAAGGTACGAACTCTAGGAAAACTCATTCTGATTTGTTCTGATTAAAAAATAACTCACGAATTTGTTGGTGGAGGCTTCAGGTTCCACACGGAGGCCTACATCAAATGCTTTGAGGAGGTAGTGATGCCTTTGATCAAAGGGAGCGGGTGGCTGTTTGAAGACTCTATATCTGGTAACAGAACTCTTCACCTTGTTACACAAGCAGTAGAACCCAGATATGGCTGTCAAGCAATATCTGCGACCACAATACCCTTTACATCTGGCCGCCTACCTCCACAGACTGTAGACCTTGATTATTACGTGTGGCGAGGAGTTGAGCGAGAGACACCAAATATTAACTGAAGGCATAGATTGCGGCAGCATTCACCAAATTAAACAAGGAAAATGTCGAGAAGAGATTCCGAAATCGTCTGGAAGCCGCGGTTGAGGCCAATGGCGAATATATTGAATAAATTTACTCTTTATCATTTCAAGATATTTTTTGTGTAATTTTGGTAAATATATCTGTTACAATGAGATGTCAGTGTTATTCTCATTTTTTACGTAATTTAGACGTCAATATATCCATCTCACCCTTTATATACAAGTTTTGTTAAAAATAACTGACTTGGTACTGTGGTTAAGATGTTTTATTTAATTTTTCTTGTGTACTGTTAAGAAGAAGAAAAGAACTTAGATAAAAAAACTTAACCGCAGCAACTTAGTAGTTTTTAACGAACCTTGTGCAAAAGACCCATTGCTGGTCAAATACACAATATATATATATATATATATATATATATATATATATATATATATATATATAGATAGATAGATAGATAGATAGATAGATAGATAGTTCAAGAAAGACTTTTGGGTAACTAACACACAAAAAAGAGAATGTCTCATATCGAGAATGTTTAACATCGAAAAACATAAGAAAAAAATTAATTATTCTTAATAATATGTGGAAATCTCAACCCTTTGCCTGATGTCGGTCACGAGACCGGAAAGAAGTGTAGCAAATTTATGGAAAATAAAACATAACTTTAAAAAAAAAAAAAAAAAAATCCTCATTACAACCAAAAACTTTTGCGGAATCTCTCTTCTTTTTAATATACAAACTTTTCTCTCGTTGGAACTACTATAACCTCTTCCTTAAATATATATATATACATATATTAGAAATAATTCATCATATCATAATTCTACCTTATATAAAAATAAAGTTTTTTTATGAAGTCTTATATCATTTGATTGATTGTATCTCGAACACTAACCATCGACAAACATTAAATTGGCTACACATGCACTTCACTCACTCGTAGATTGTCTTGTCATATGTAAAAGATTCGTGCAATTCTCTCACATAGAGATGAACACATGACAAATAAAATATTAAAATAATTCAAATCTTAGTAGATAACACCAATATTTTATATAGGATTCTGACGCAAAAAGAAGGGTCCAAATTCTGAGAAACAACGAACGCTAAAAAGCTTTTATTCCCCTTTTCATTCGTATCCTATATCCTAGTAACATTCATATTATATTTATATAATTTTATTACAGAATTTCCTTGGCGTATTTCTCCATCGGAGACCGTATATTGAAGTGTGTTTATTACACGCACAAGCACACAAAAAAGATTTTAGTCTGACTGCTTATATGACGCCAGCTTCAGCGACTTAAAATTGGTTCCATCAAAAGTAAGAAAGCCGGAAGTTAAAAAAAACAGTTGCGTGACAACAATCATTTTAAACAAATATAGTAACATTTTTCTTTCTTTTCTAGAATGCCAACTGAAACACGTGTAACTGCCAAAGATAACGTTTATATTAACATAAAATATCTGTCTATATTTCTGAGATGAGGTATTATATATACTATTTACATTATTCGGACTATTGTCCTCATCTTCGTCGCCATGTTTATTACAAAGTTTCGGCCCTTCAGTATCTGTCTATATTTCTGAGATGAGATATTATGTACACTATTTACATTATTCGGACTATTGTCCTCATCTTCGTCGCCATATTTATTACAAAGTTTCGGCCCTTCAGTATCTGTCTATATTTCTGAGATGAGATATTATGTATACTATTTACATTATTCGGACTATTGTCCTCATCTTCGTCGCCATATTTATTACATCGTTTCGGTCTTTCAGTATCTGTCTATATTTCTGAGATGATGTATTATGTACACTATGGATGTCAGTTATCAGTTATCTCCTGTTAATGTCCCTCTCCAAGTTCTCCACCGCGTTAAACAAGTATTGGACTCAACACTCTTAAGGCGGTGGAGAATTTCGACATTCGAACCACCTGTAGAAGGCCGGAGCGTACAACGGCCGAAACGGAAATAGTGTAATATAAAATGATATCGGATAAAAACTCTTTTCACACACACACACACACACACACACATACACACACACACACATATATATATATATATATATATATATATATATATATATATATATATATATATATAAGCGTTTCACCCCAAGCAAGGCGGGAAGCCACTAGCACGAAAGAATTTGGAGCGAGACCAAAGAGGAGCGACAGAGGGAAGGATGAAGAGAAGGATAGAGGATAGATTAGGGCATCTGGAGTCGTCGATTGACATGGCATTTGAATGGTTAGAGATTATATCCATTAGGGAAAAAAGAAAAGGGGAGGGAGTTCTATAGGCGAGAGGTGCGAGACATGAAGCTATTGGAGTTGAAGAGACGCTTACATTTAACAGTTTCGACAGTGAAAAGTTCAGAGCACGATACCAGCCTAGTTGAACGCTTAAAGTCATGAATCCTGGGAACCAGCGAAAGAGGCTCATTGGAGCAGTTACCTTGAAAGTATTTTTAAAAAAGACAGAGGGAGGCGAGGTATGTATAAATATAGCGTATATATTTTTTCTATAATCAATCCGCGCAAAGCAAAGCGGGAATGTCGCTAGAACGCAGAAGATTACAGGGAGTGAATGTGAGAACCCCCCCCCAAAAAAAATAAGTATAGAGAGGATTGGGGAAAGGACAAAAGATGAACGGGCTTTAAGAACATAGAATATGGCGACTGAAGTTGCATTTAAATTTTTGAAGGTTTTATCTATCAAGGAAGCAAGTAAACAGAATGGAGCTTTACAGACAATAAGCGCGAGAAACGAAACTGTTGGAGTAGAAGTGGCGGTTGCACCAAACTAATATTTCAATATAAACGCGTGGGACGTAGCTGCCAATATAAAAAAAAATGTAGAAAATATTCTTATAATTTTAAAGGGATTCAGAAATATGCCATAGCTTTTGACGGCATAGGTATTAATATATACATTATAATATGGCTATGTGAACAAAATTTTGGGAACGACACCCATTCATTTCCATATTCAAAGCAGCAAGTCACCGAAACTAAAGACCTGTAAGCGACCAGACGCCATATTATCATTATCTTTCCTATCACAATATTTGACCTGTTGTCAATTTTAACAATTGCTTTAATTTTAAATGTGTTCGGTGTTATATAAGAGAAAGTCGATATTTAAATGTATTTCTTTCACTAAGAAAACACGCATGATTGCATAACCTATTGCGATGTATAAAAACTTTTCTTTGTCTATAACAATCCAGCTTATTAGCTTCACTGTTATTGTCTTGTTTTCAATACGAATAAAATACTATATAAAGTGATTTACAAGGATATATAGTTATAAAAGTCCGTCTTCAAAGCACACAGGTCTGCTAGCCAATCCCTATTACAGACATCTGCTCTGCCACTTTTGTGTTTGTTTGACACCCACATTGTCCGCATTTGGTTTATACTGCAACTATGCTAAACAGGCTTTACTTAGCGTTACTGAGAGACAACATAACCTGACAGGGTCATTAGTTTGGACATAGCCAGTTCACTTAAAATCCTCGCAGGGTCATCAGTAAAAGAGTGAACCCGAAATGCGATTTACAGGTTGAGAACACTAGAATCAAGCAGACGCGGAAGTTTAAATATCTGGGAAGCACTCTGATAGAGGTTTGTGAATGCGACGCTGAGATCCATATATATGTATTGCGATGGCCAAAGACACATTCCAAAATCTGGTCAGTGTATTGCGAGACAGGAGGATATCTTTGGTAACAAGGAAAAGAATATTGAACTGTTATGTGACATCTGTCCTTCTTTACGGCAGCGAATGTTGGACGATTTCCTCAAAGATGTAGAGACTCGAGGCAACAGAGAATCGGTTCTACAGAAAGAAGCGTGGTAAGGACATCAAGGACAGAGCGTGTGAGCAACGATGAAATCTTAGAAAGGATGCAAACAAGGAGGAGGCTTATACTTAACATCAGAAAGAGATAGCTGATGTTCCTGGGACAAATAATAAGGAAGAATGCCTGAAGAAGGTGATACTCACGGGTCGAATAGATTGAAAGAGAGAAAAGGAAAATAACGCATGACATACCTAGAGGCCTTAAGCAAGTGGATGACAGAAGGTGGTCTGGGAGAAGAGGCAGAGGGAAGTGATAGAGGGAGGTGGAGAGCCATGAACGGCTACATCCTGAAAGGACACGGCTCATAATAAGAAAAAGCACAAATATCAACGAACAGTTTATCTACCTAAAACTTTGGGTCAATCCGTGGTATGACTGGTATGCTGTACTTTCGTAACAAACCGACCATTGAAATATTCGAACATAACACATTCGAACCACTTATGTTAAGGCGGGGTTAGCCAATCCATATTGAAGACGATTACTCAGAAACATTTGTCTTTGTTCAGCACCACAGAGGTTTATACTGCTACTATGCTAAGAAAGAATATGTTATCTAGTGTGATTAACAATATGAACAAGACCAGCACGTTCAAACCCTTGGTCACGATGACTTGTGTCTTTGTGCGAGTACAGCTATCGAATTACACTCACAAGGCGTAGATTTTGCCAAAAGTGCCGCAGACTCGGGTCGCCCACTCCAAACCGATAACAGTCTCTTTCCTAACAAATCAGCCATGTCTCAGGGTTAGAAAACGATCCACTCGGCAACTGTGCCCATATACTCGCTTAATTACTTATATATATATATATATATATATATATATATATATATATATATATATATATATAGGTAACTATAGTCGTTTCGAAAAACCTTCGAATTTTTGATTTGCCAATAATCAAATCAATCACGAAAGAAAAAAGGTTTTAAAAAAGAAAGAGCTAGAAACATGAAAGTCTGTCGAAAAAAATCGCACAGATACAGGTTTAAAGCCCAAAGAAAAAAAACCGAGACGAGTAAACAACTAACAAAAGAGCTCAATACAACCGTAGAGCAGACCTAGATAAACCTAGTGAGCCAGACAAACCTACCCAGGTTTCATCTAAGCGAAAGCCAGGTTTCATATCTATCTATCTATCTATCTATCTATCTATCTATCTATCTATATATATATATATATATATATATATATATATATATATGTATGTATATGGAAAAATAATGACTATTTTGGTACCAGTTTTTCCATTTAAGATGGTTTTATTGAAAACAACAGAAACATTAAAAGAACTTTTGAGTGATTTTCATTTAGTTTCACGCAATATAAGTCATTTTGGTTTATTAAACATCCTGTGTGTCAATAAATAGTTAACAGTCTCCTCACAGATGAAGAGGAGATCTGAAATGGAATTCTACGGAAGGATAATGAGAATATTATAGACGGAGGGCGTAAGCAACAAAGAATTTGTAAGGAAAATCGAAACAAAATGGATAGTTATATTCATAATCAAAAAGAAAAAGTGGAACTTGCTGGCACACATGATGAGGAAGGAATGTTTGGATGATTCGATACGCAAATGGCACAACGAAATGAAAATAAACAAAGGGAGGTTTACGTATCTGACCATGTGTAAATGGATGTCCAAAAGTAAGTCAGGTGGATGGCAAAAAAGGTCTTTAAAAAGAAAATGCTAAAAATGATGTAAAGTTGTGGAGTGCCATTACCGTTGACGTCCCGAAAGGACACGACGCATAAAGAAGATGGATCTTCTATGGTTTCGCGTAAGCGCTTTCGAAATGTTTCGTTTTGTAATCTAGTGATGGAATGCATTAAACATTACATGCTATAATATATTTAAAAACGACTGTAATCGGAGAACATCTGATTTGTATGTCTCTGCCATCAAAAAAATGTATATTAACGTAATTTTTTTTTTTTTTACTGTGAGGATAGAATATGTACTTTATTTACCAACACGGAACTAATAGATAGTAACTATGTGGCATTTTAGTCGTGCGTGCGGAATCAAAAAGAGATTGGAAAATAATCGTGATTTAAATCAAGTTCTCTTGATATTTTTCTTTCATATTAGGAAGAACCTGTTGCGTAGGAAGACGGACACAACAATAAGGAAAACTGATATCTAGAATTCATCTTCTGGGAACCTGACATGTGATGGCATCTTACTTTAGATCCCAAACGTTTACTCCTAGTTTCTTTTCACTATTATTTTTTTCTTACTTCTCTGAGAGATAATTTCGTTGTAGTTGTTTGTGATACAATTTGCCCGTAGCGTCGAAGAAGCAAGACAAAACACACTTGAAAATAATGTAGAAGTGAAAGAGCAGAAAAAGCAGATAAATGATAAAGGGTTTTTTTTTCTCGTCAGATATTCGCTGTATTCATGTCATCATCAAGAAGCAGAAAAACCCTCGGCTTGTACTTAAGTATCACGAAGTGTGTTGTATTTAAAGTGATCGTGCCGACAAATCTTTCTTTGAGCTTTGCACTAAGAAGTAATTTGGACTTTACAAGTCAGAAAAAAAACCAACGATAAGAGGAGAAGAAAAAAAAAAGCTGAAACGTAATGATAAGCAACTCGTTTTTGCAACTTTGAAGAATGTGTTAGTTTCAAGAGCTGGGTGGAACTAAAAGAAAAATGCAACGATGCTTTTAATGGTTATAGTATTCTGTCTTTTTCCTCATAGACTTTATATTATATACAGATTCTGTCAAAAATATAACTTCTGTCTTTTCAATAATTCTTTCTTGACCATTGACAATTTTTTCTACCATCTATTCCATGAAATTCTTTAATTAAATAATAAGAGCACTAAGCTGAGTGGTTAGAACTTTCGCTTTCTGACCATGAGGCCCGTTTAATTTGTCAGGAAGGAAACTGTTATCGGTTTGTAGGGTGTGGTTCCAGAGTGCAACACCTTTGCCAAGACGCAAGCCTTGTGAATGTAATTAGATAGCAGTGCTTGCACAACGTCACAAGTCATCGTGACCAAGGGTTTGATCGTGCTGGTCTTGTTCATCTTGTTGATCACACTAGATAACACGTTCATTCTCAGCATTGTTGCAGTATAAACCTCTGTGGATGTTGAACAAACACAAATGTGCCCGAGTAATCGTTTTCAATAGGGATTTCCCAGGGGCACAAACCACCCAGCGAATTTTTTTCTCTTTCGTATAAGTTAAATTTAAATTTGAACTAGGGAATGACTCAAAGGGTATTTGGATATGTATATTTTATTTTCATGAGTGTTACTAGCATATATAATCCGAAAAAAAAAAAGTGTTTTAATGACGAAGCGTTTCGCCCTGTTTAGGTAGGCGTTTTCTGGTTAAATTAAAAAACAAAACTATGTTTGTTTGTTTGTTTGTGTTTTTTATAATTAAAACAGTTAATGTTTGTTTGCTAAGTTGGCGTCTTCCAGTCGGAATGAAAGAACAGTTTTTTTTTTTGTATTAGAGCCGTGAATGACTGTTTGTTTGGTAGACGTCTTCCGGTTGGGATGAACAAAGAAAAAAGAAAAAGAAAAAGAAAAAGAGAGATAAAAACAAACACTTTTGTTCTTTCCTTCCGACCGGAAGACGCCAACCGAACAAACAGACATTAATAATGTAAATAGTGCGCACGCGCACACGCACACGCGCGTGCGCACACGCACACGGAGCACACACACACATACACACACATCTATATATATATATATATATATATATATATATATATATATATATATATATATATATATATATATAATTGTAGACTCTGTTAGTCTGTTATCGAACTTGTGTTTTGGAAATAGACCCCCATAACAATATATATTCTGAAACTATATTACCCAGGGTACTTGGACAAATATATTTTATTTTGATCAAAGGGATCCCCCGGGGGCATAACTCACCCAATGAAATATGTTTCTCTTTGATATAAGTTAAATTTAAATTTCAACAAGGAAATGACTCCAGGGGTCTTTGGATAAGTATATTTCATTTTGATCAAAGGAGGTGCACAAGGGCCACATCGCCCACTGACCTTTTTTCCCTTTGATTTAAATTAAATTTATATTTGAACAAGGGAATGACTTCTATCCCTAATATAGAAGGAGTAAACCAGAAGATGAAGGTCACATCAGCAAATCATTTTGATCAAAGGGTGTCGCCTGGGACCACAAACCGCCCACTGAAAATTTATTTCCCTTTGATTTAAATTAAATTAAAATTTTAGCACGGAAATTACTCCTATTAAAAAGATAGGAGTAGCCAAAAGATGGAGATCACCTCGGCAAGAAATGAGACAGTATGGATATCAAGTTGAGCAAGAAATCGCTAATCAGTACATATCTGTTGCCTCAATTCAACTGTCATACCAATCTTGAAATCTGCTCATCAATTCATTCAATCAGGTATTGCATCAAATACATATCAAAAGGATCAGATCAAGCTGTTTTTGCATACCCACCCACTGACAATGTATTTCCCTTTGATTTAAATTAAATTAAATTTGAACAAGAGAATGACTCCTATCTAAAATATAGGAGAAAGCCAGAAGATGGAGGTCACATCAGCAAGATCATTGAGTAATACTGAAATGCATCATTTTTCCCCACAAATTATAACAATGATTTAAAATCAATCATCATTTTCTTACAAAAATGTGTGACACGCAGCAAGGCGTATGTAATTCGGCTAGTATGTTTATAAACGCATACACATCGATTTGACTTTCATTTTGACTACTTAACGAAAGCGAAACGCGTTGTCAATAAAAAGCTTTTCGACTGTTCGTCTCATTTCTCCACATGTCAGAAAATACACAGAAGTTACGACAACACAACAATCGTGACATGGCTGTGACCATATACTTCACAGGCGAATAGTTTTTTTGTTTTTTTTTATCAATTCCATCTTACACATTTACAAATCTGCCTGTGCATTGTATACTGCTGTCATATCTGGTCTGGTGCTCCTGTTATTCATCTCGATGTTCTGCAATATAATCGATCCTAACTTGACATCTCGACTTCAGTCACTTTCCCACCGACGTATCGCGGCGTCTCTCTGACTTTTCTACAAATATTTTTAGGGCAATTGCTCTAAGAAGCTTTTTTCCCATAGTGCCCCGATAACATGAATTTAAGCTTCTTACTAGATTGGCATCTAGGTCCCACACGTTTACTGCTGAAATAGCTAAAGGCAATCGCCATTTTAACAATAACAGTTTCTTGTCTTACACTTCCTGCCAGTAGAACTCACTCCCGTTTACTTGCTTCATTGATAACTACAATCTTCAAAAATTTACATCCAACATCAATCGTTATCTTGTATCTTCTGGAATCTCATTCATCTTTTAGTCTTTCTTCAATCACGCATATACTCAGTTTTTCTCTCACTTTCACTCTCTGTAACCCTCTACGTACTAGTGGCGTCCCCGTATTGCATTTGGTGTATTGATTTAAAAATCCCCTCAAGCAAGGAAATGATGCCACTAAGACACAATGGGAGGGAAAGAGAATGAGAAAATATAATAAGGAACCGGAAGCCCAATCCTAAACAGGAGACAAGGCATAATCCTCTACTCCTGTTCAAAAAGCCAGGGAGGAGTTTGAAGCTATACAAGTAATATAATAAATATTTTTTCTGATGAGTATAATATATTAAAGCGAATATTTTATATACAAATTCATTAGAAAAATAAACAATAAGAAATACACACAAAGAACTATTACATAGATACACATCAACTCATGAAAACAATAGTAATATAAGATAAATTCTTCGTTATAAATATTTAGGAAAATACTATAAAACTCATACTTAATTATAATATATGGTTTGTCAATGTTAACGGCTCCAAAACAAAAGTGTTCTATATTAATCATCTGAGGGCCCATTTACTGTATTCAATCTACATGGCTGATGCTAATCTCCAGGAGAGTGACTTCTTCTGCCTTCTTGGACCAACATTCATGATTTACATGAAGTCGAAGGACTATACTGAATCCACTGCAAGGTCTGCTGCCAAGAAAGTTGGTTCACTGTGTCATACTAGATAATTTTTATCTCCAGAATCTATTCTCTATATCTCTGTCTTCCATTCGGCCATGCTGAGAATATTGCTGCCAAATATGGTCCGTTGCTCCTGCTATATATTTAGAGATTCTTGATAAAATCTAAAGAAGAATCAGTAATATTATTGGTCCCAACCTGGCATCTTGGCTTCAGTCACTTCCCTATCGCCATAAAGTTGCTTCATAGTGACTTTTCTATAAAAAAAAACTTTCATGATAATTGATTTCTAAATTTGTTGATTCATCTCCCACCCGCCGAAAAAAATTATACAGATGGGGACTAGTTAGTGACTTCATAGAGACATAGAGGTAATATGGTAGCCGTAGTGAGAATGGTAAGTAAGAATGCGTTGGTTTCGTGTAAGGAATATTGTGGTATTTTGGGGTCAGTTATTGTGGCTTGCTGAGTTTAAATTTTAAGGTAGAAGACTATCATATTTTACCCATCCCTCCTTTTGGCCATGTGCCATATTTTTGTATTCATTACAAAATAAATATCGATCTTCGCTATAGTACAAAGGCTTTATGAACTTATGTGACCTACTAGATTGGCAACAGATTCTCGTCAATTTACATTTGAATTGGTTAGATGTAACCGAAAGTTATATGCTAACAGCTTCTTTTCTCGCACTTTATCCTTGTGGAACACTATCCTGGCTTCGTAGTTTCCGGCCAAATTTCATCTTCAAAAATTCAAATGCAATGTTATCTACTGTCTTCCTGATTACTCTTCTATTGTTCTCATGCATTAATAATGCTTCTTTCAGACTCAGTAAGTCTTTGCACCTTAGAGGCTTTACTACCTTGCGTGGGGTTAATTTGATTTCTTTAAAAGGAAAAAAGTATCCAATATCATCCTATGAAGGGCCTTTCTTGGACATTGGCCCTCCCTAGATTTCTGAGAAAGAACAGGCCATTACTCTACGGTGCTTGCCAATGTGTTTTGGTAGGACCGGATGTGACACGAGTGGGCAGTCAGATTCCTTTTAGATTCACGATCACGCCGAGGTATTTGGGTGTTAGTGAATTTAACGAAACCAACTGAAATTTGAACTCGGCTTTCCAATTTCACATTAATACCCGTCATCCATTACACCATCCGCACATTGCAGATCCAATTTTATATAACCTGTCTTTCCAAGCGGTCACCCTCTAGCTATTGACCAGAATCGACATGGCTTATCTTAGGTAAATCCTACCTCTTTAATCTTTTAAAAGATTCAAAGATGGGCTGCGGGGATTAACGCGTTATAGCGATAAATTTGTAATTCTTTTCTTAACGGTAACCCTATACAAAGGCCAAAGAGTCGCTCAATGTAGATGTTTACCTAATGTGGTTTGGTATGGTTTATTTTGTTTTACGGCAATGGGATATTTAATGCCGACATGATTTTTAGAATAGGTTCGTATGAATAGAATATGTGTTTATTTTTTTTAGGATAGGTTCGTATGAATATAATATGTATTAATTTTTTTTTCAATATGTATTAATTCTTTTCTTAACAGCAACCCGATAAAAGGCCCAAGAGTCACTCAAGGAAGATGTTTACCTAATGTGGTTTGGTATGGTTTAATTTGTTTTACGGCAATGGGATATTTAATGCCGGCATTATTTTTTAGGATAGGTTCGTATGAATAGAATATATATTTAATTTTTTAGGATAGGTTCGTATGAATAAAATATGTATTATTTTTTTTTCAATATATATTACTGGTAATTTTTTCAAAAATATATTGATGGTAATATTTTTTCTAAGAATGTATTGCTGTATTTTTACTACAAAAACTATTTGTATACTTTCGTAGTGTTTTGACCTCAGTTTGAGGGCTACTCATTTGCCCATATCGAGGACCTCTTAACAGGTGCTACCACCCCAGTTTAGGGTGGACCTGAGATGAACAGCTATTAAGAAATGGTTCCACGCTTATGAACATTTCCCGATCAGAGGCCTTGCTGACGGATGTAGTTTATCATCCTACCCAGGACGCATTAATCCGGTGCGAGACATGTAAGTAAGAAGAGGAAATAGGAAGTGACGATTTTGAGGATATGGAGGATATATAGCGATGGACCCTAAAATTGAGGAGATTAAGATTATATAATACGGAAAAGCATCGATGCGGGAACCTATTCTCCAAAGTAGAGATTGGTGGAAATCTTTTTTTTTTGGGGGGGGGGAGGGGGGGACTTCGTAGGGAATGATGGTAGTTAGTTTTACGTTTGCGATTAACGGTATTTATTTTCAGTTACGTTACTTTATCCTTATTTCACGGTTGGTTAATGATAGTAATTTATTTTAGGTATTAGGTTGGTGCAAAAATATTGTCGGTTTTTGACGTATTTTTTAACGTCGAAAACCGACATCATTTTTGCACCAACCTAATATAAGTAGGCATATTGGATCAGCTGGGAGCGACAAACGTCGCCGGAACTTTCGATACGGTACGTTGTGGCGATAGTTCTATGGAAAGGTTTTAATCCATCCCCCGCTAGCTAGAGTTAAATAATAAGATTGGTTAAATTATTGTCATTCTCTAAAAAAATTTTAATATAATATTCACACATTAAATGAACCATATATCGTCGACATATCCTTAAACAAACACTCGCAAAATATAACTATTCTTGTAATCTTAAAATATGTTTTGCTTTAAATAAAACCTATAAAGGATTGATAAGCCGTAAAAAATCATTCTATCAATCCAAACTTGCAACGAGTTTCCAGTCAGGTAGTAAGAGAGATAACTACTTTTTTTTAACTTTTTACTTTTTTAAAATTTTTTTCGGGGATTAGCATCAAAACTTCGTAAAATGTTCTACAGACTTTTAATTATACATATCGCAGAGAAAGAATGCTTTCAACGTTGATAAGACGATACCTAGATACGTTTACAAATACGAAGCGTTTGCGTGTGAATCGATGTAAAAGAAAAATATTCCAAGAAAATCGAACAATAACTATGGCTGATTGTTAAGTAAGCCGAAGAATTTTATTCCCATCATGTCTATCGAAATGCGACGAACAAACTGAGTTCGTGATTTGTTGACAGAGATCGGTAATTTTCGATGGAAAAAAATTAATTTCCGGCTTTTAAGTAGGAAGACTGTACATTTCATCATTAGCAAAATAGTGTATTATTCGCAAACCTTTTAAAAGTACACGTTTCATCGTTGGCAGATTCTATTCATTTTTTTTTTTTTTTTTTTTTTTTTTTTTTAGTGCTTGATAAAATCAAATATAATTTATATTATTTTTAGCAAGTTTTTAACTTCTATACGAACCGCATTAGATATGATTTATAAACAAAGGGAAGCAGAAATCTTAGTGTTTTCCTTCGACTACTTTCGTCAATCTCAAGTAAAGGAGGTTACTGTTAAATGCTACAAGAGAGAAAAGGTTTGATTCATTTCTATCTGTCATGAGGTGATGTTATAATTTTCATTGGGCATCTGTACATGGAATGAAAGAGACGTCTCTTTTTTTTTATAATGATATTCACCCTGTGCACATCATTATAAAAATACAGAGCAAGAGGCACAGATTAGGCGGATATGTGTGGAATATAACGGTTAATCCTAGACATAAACAAATTAAGATTGTTGTGATCGTGGAATCATCCTCTTGGGAGTCGGTTCCACAAAGCAGCGAATAACAGCTCAGTAGAATATGAAGGGAATGAGGGTTGATCTCTACATGGCAGGTCCAAGCCGTGAAGATTAGAACGGGTATGTAGTTCGTTTGAACACTTTCCATGGAAATAGCTATGGAGAAACGATATGATTTTGATGAATCATCTGTAAGAAAAGGGTTTGTATTGTGGAAAATAATTCTTCAGGCGCAAGGACGCAGAGAGGATTTTGAGCTCTATCGAGAGTAGAAAGTGAAGACTGGATAATTGCTGTCCATATATGGAAGAAATACTCCATTTACGGCCTCATCTGGCGCTTTGAAAGGTAGAAAATAGCAGAAAGATTGAGTTACATACTGGACTATTACAAGGAACCGACGAATTTTATTTAGTCATGTCATGGACAGAACTATCCGTATTAGTATGATATATACAATGTAATTAAAAATTTAAAAAATGGGCCACATATATTGGCGGTACTTGAAGAGATAAGTAATTACCTTTAAACGTTTTAAGTATATTTGAACATTATGTAAGTTTTTTTTTTTTTGTCATTAATGTTTTTGTAATTTATTTGATGAAAAATTGTGATATAATGGAATATTTGTACACCTGCATTCCCTCTCACTGGAATCGGATTGGCTGGTGTCCGTCATAAATACCGACGGACGTGTAGGTACGAGAGTCAAGAGCCTTAGTCTGAGAGCTAAGTCTATAACGGCGCCCATTGGACTACGCCATTGATCTACACTTCTTACCTGCGACTACGACGCATACCAGTCGATTACTGCTACCGTATTCTACTTGGTTATAGTAGCCAAAACCACTTAGCTACTTTGTTCAAATATCCCCTTTTCCGGGACATATCAAATAGGTTCACTTATTTTGAGCCTATTTTTTTTATAAATTATTAATATTTTTTTTTAATTCTTATTTAATATTATATTTCCTAGTGTAGACTTTCGAAGCTCGTTGACTTGAATTGATTTGATAAGTGGCATGTTAATTTACGAGGGGGGTTGAGGGATCCTGTGCCTAATATAAGAATTAATTGTTTATCTTATATATGGATGCTTATATATGAGAAATATTTTTTTTTTTATTATCAGTGATATAATTGTGTTTTAGTGATAGACATTACGTATTTATTAAAATTGGATCGGTACAGTTTCTTTATAAATTTATTGGGATATATATTTACTAATATATCGACTTGAAAAAATAATTTAAAAAATCAATTTCCAATGGAGGTGAAGAACAATCTGTAAAAAATAAGTGGATGAATTGTTACTGTTCACACATCTCACTGCTCACGACTTATATCTATTTTTCCTTTTTGGATGTAGACTCTATGAATTTAATTGCAGTTCTACATCGGTTGCACGATCACATAATTTTACAAATGAAATGACAAGAAGCTACCGTAAATTCTATGCTAACAGTTTCTTCTTTCAAAGTTCTCGCCTGTGGAATTCTCTTCCAGCTTCCCAGTCAAATTTGATGTTCAAAAATTAAAAGTGTGAATTATTATCTGTTTTCTTAATTCGTGTTACTTCATTGGCCTATCTCTTTAATAACATTTTCTGTTTCACATATTCTCACACACCCAGTAATTCTCTTGCTTCTTAGTGGATTTATTGAAGTGAAATGATTAAAAATATATATACTCAGATAGACATAAATATATATGAATAGCTAGCTAGCTAAATAGATATATATATGCGTGGATAGATAGATAGATAGATAAGGATATGTATTATATATCATATCTATGAACATTAATGGGTATGTCCCAATCCTCATAAATACATTATTGTAAGTGGGGGTAATATGCTAAGTAGTCCAACACTAGCAGTGGTTTACCTACTTCATGCCGCTGGCAAGTATTGTATTTTGTTGATGTGATAAAGATTACCATTTCACTTCCAATCTCTCTTTTAGTTATTCCTCATTCCATAACCCTTTCTAGGTTACCACAGATAGACAGATAGATATTAGGTTGGTGCAAAAAATAATGACGTAATAATATCGTTTTTTGACGTATTTTTTAACGTCAAAAAACGACATTATTACGTCATTATTAGATAGATAGATAGATAGATAGAGAGAACTTGAACTGAGTGTTATATACCAAATCTATGAACACTTATGGATATATCCCAATCCTCATAAATACATTGGACAATATTGTAAGTAGGGGTAATATGCTGTAAAAGTAGTCCACCACTAGCAGTGGTTTACCTACTTCACGCCGCTGGCCAGTATTGTATTTTGTTGATGTTATAAAGATTACCATTTCATTTCCAACTTCCGTTTTGGTTATTCTTCATTCAGTAACCCCTCCTAGGTTAAAACAACATGGACACGCATTAATACATTATGCGATTACATCAAACATATATACATATATATGTATATATGTATATCTATGTATATATCTGAATCTTTAAGCATGGAACATGCTGTTATTCACTTTTCGAGCAAATGAACTTTGCTAATCGACTCCTAAAGATGTCTCGACTCCCAGAAAGCCGATATTCGTTAAATAACACACTTATAAC
>OZ010593.1:16882381-16917381 GCA_963932145.1 Acanthosepion lycidas | reverse complement strand
TTCTCAACGGTATTAGAGTATAAGTGAATGTAAATCAACTGGAATTCGAACTCGGCACTTCGATTACTCAATCCGAGCCCAAATATATTCAGTTATTTCTATCCAGGTCAACTCGCTCGAAGTTAGTTTGAGGCACATTGACAGCTGAATGGTTACTCTTTAGCTTCTCTTTACAGCTGAATCACGGCCGTCAAATACTCCTATGTTCACGCTCAAGATGTCTATAAATGAACACTTTAGATATTTTGTCATCACTCATCCTTGCAACATGACCACACCAGTGAAGTTGTGAGTGCATCAGGAATGTCTCAATTCCAACAATGTACATACAGGTTGACTGAAAAATAACTCCTTATTTTATGTATGAGGGACTCTCCTGTCTTCTAAAAATTATAGTTAGTCGGGAGAGTCCATCATACGCAAAACAGGGATTTACTTTTCAATCACCCTGTCTATACAAATATATATATATATATATATATATATATATATATATATATATATATATATATATAAAGTTGGATTGATGTGAGCTTGTGACCTTGGGTTTCACGCTCTTTGCGATCGTCAGACAAACAAACTGATTAAGTTTTAAATTTTGGAATTATATATGGTTGCGTATATCGGTGTTTTTATGATAGTGGGAAGAAAAATAGTCTTCGTAATTTATATATATATATATATATATATATATATATATATAAAATGAAACACACTTTATATATATATATATTTTTTCCTTTCCAAAAAGGAAATATATATATATATATATATATATATATATATATATATATATATATATATATAGTTTTAACTTTAGGAAAGGAAAAAATTGTCTTCCTAGTTTTATCGAATTGCAATAATACTGTTTACTGTAGTACAATGTTTTCTCAACAGATGGCATTATATTGGCGGGCCTTCGACAAAAATTTGTAAATGCATGAGGAGCAATGCCAATGGACACTTTGGCAAAAGCTGCCCAAGCAGTAGTTCGACTTATTAATAAATGTCTGAAAGTTAAAGGCCACCATTTTGAGCATCTCCTGTGATTGTAGTATCCAAAGATAAGTTGTATTAACCTCGTGATTTCTCAACAAATTTTGTATTATAATATCTAAATTTTTCTTTCCTGAAGCGTGTATACTTTTGTGGGCAGACTCTTCATATATATATATATATATATATATATATATATATATATATATAGAGAGAGAGAGAGAGAGAGAGGAGAGTGAGTTCAATAACTTGGGCCGATTTTAACTGTGAATTAAGTTTAAGTGTCGAATTATTTTTTTTCTTTAATATTTGGCGGACATTTGGGCGATATTATTTTTCACACATAACTGCCACATGATCCAATAGAGAAATAAATAAATTTTCACCAATAACACTGATTTGCTTACTGCTGACTTTCATCCGTTTTAATGAAACAGCCTTATGTATAATCCGTCTTAATGAAACACCCTTTACAGCTTAGTGGTAGAATATCCGCCTGATACCAATTCAGTCGGGTTTCGATCCTAGCTAGAGGCAACCGGATGTCTAGCCGCACTGATGAGCTGTGATACAGCGAAACAGTCTGTCTGTAGATGACATTATATTAGCTCCTGAATTAGATTTAATTCCAGTTGAGCACTCTCGGGCTGATGTATGGACTTGTAAACAGTGACTATTATAGCTATATAGCGAGACTCTTCGCAAGCCGAATTGAGTCACTGTCGGTCACTGGGCGTGTTTCCAAAAATAAATACGCTAAAAATCCACCTTCATCCCGACCGTGCGCCGACCGCTTAGTGGTAGAATATCCGCCTGATACCAATTCAGTCGGGTTTCGATCCTAGCTAGAGGCAACCGGATGTCTAGCCGCACTGATGAGCTGTGATACAGCGAAACAGTCTGTCTGTGGATGACATTATATATATATATATATATATATATATATATATATATATATATATATATATATATATATATATATATATATATATGTGTGTGTGTGTGTGTCTGTGTGTGTAATAAATTAATGAGAAATTAAAGAGAAATACATAAAAAAATATCTTCACAAAAAAAAAAAGGATGGTCGAATTCTTTATAAAAATGTTTCCATATTGATTAAATTTGTGTTATACCTTTTTATTTATATAAACATTTCTTTCGGCAGATATAAGATCGTTAAGTGTCTTTTTCGTTATTCCTGCCCAACCTGAAGAAAAAAAAACTGTCTATGTTAAAAATATATTTATCGAATTCTGTGTAAAAAAAAAAACTGAAAAAAAAAACAGTCTATATATTATGTAAATGTATAAATTTGGAGTTTCACCTGGAAAAATAAAATAGTTTCGTGTTTGGTTTCTCTAGAATAACTTAACTAGAAAAAAACAAACACCGTAAAACACATTTTTTTTTGTTACTGGAAAACCGTAACTTTGAATAATTTTTCCCCTTCTCTTCATTGTTTTTATCACTCGGGAGAGATCCCAGAAAACTCAAACTATCTGAAAAAAATGTTGTAATAAATAAACTGAAAAAGTAAAGAAATTAGAATTAAACACAGAGATTTACCCAGGCAAAAACAACATTAGTACGGACGCAAAGAAGAGTATTATAACTATATAGAAATTTGAAAACTCAAAATAGATCTTAAGTGCTAAAAATAATAGTATAACTTAAACAGAAAAAACACTCGAACAGAAGTACAGAACAGTTTGACATGTAAACACAAAAACAGAGCACTGTAAACACTTCAAGTGGAGACATGAAAAGAACGAATATTTAACAAACTAGTTTAAGACTTTATATTTTTGCACTAGGGTGTTTTATTCTCTCTTATCTCGCAGTTTACAGACGCATAAGTAAACTTAAGCGATTAGGTTTTTGCTTGAATAGCTTGAGCTAGAATTTTCGCGGCCTTATTTTTGTTTGTTTAGCTTACACAAATTTTTGTTCCTTTTACAATCAGTTAAAAATAATGTGTATTTATTTTTTTCAAAAGCCGTAAAGGAAATTCACAAACTAGAAGAATTAGCCCCATAAGAACCCAAAGCACAGAATATTTCTTTCTTTTTATATACCATGTCATTTCAGGACGAAAGCGATCATGGATCTCCACGTCCCTCTCTCCCTTGCATCTTTCAACAAGTTCCTTTCCTCTGCTTCCTCCCCGAGACGTCGTTCTGTCATCCACTTGATTAAGCCCGCCAGGTATGTCATGCGTTGCTTTCCCTTGTCTTTCTTTCCCTCTGTTCGACCTGTGAGTATCAGATTCTCCAGGCCTTCTTTTCTCATTACGCGTCCCAGAAATTTCAGCTGCCTCTTCCTGATGTTTTCATCTTCTTTACGATCTCATCATTGCTCAGACGTTCGCTCCATGGTATCCTTACCATTCTTCTGTAGAACCACACTCCTAGAGTCTCTTCTTCATATTTGAGGAAATCGTCCAACATTCGCTGTCGGTATGAAGGACAGATGTCACGTAACAGCTCAGTATTTTTTTTCTTTGTTACAAAAGAAATCCTCCTGTCTCGCAATACTCTGCCCAGTTTTTGGAATCTGTCCTTGGCCATCCAAATACGTCTACGGATCTTAGGGTCGCACTTACCGTCCTCTGTCAGAACGCTTCCCAGATATTCAAACTTCCGCGTCTCTCGGACTGTTATCATCATCTTTACTGCTGGATTCTCTTGTACATTCTCGCCTTCTGCATGGGATATTTGTTGGAATTTAAAGCCGAAGCCTTTATTTAGTCTGCGGTAGGTAGAAAGTTCTAAATCCTTGTACCATATTTTGGATACCTCAATTTTAGTTAACTCTCCAAATGCTTGTTCTCTTGAACAAGTTTTTGTTGTTCTTCTTTGACGGAATTCACTTTCGGGATCAATCAAACAAAGCTTTTATCCACTAGGCTATGTGTTGCTGGGGACACTAATGAGTGAATTTTGTGAACTTATAAACCAGTAATTATTTTTCCAAGAACTCATATTACAATTTGCGTAGGCTGGCCCAAAATAGTAAACTACAAGTCAGAACGTTTCGGCCGTTGTTCGCTTCGACCTTCTTTATGTGATAACTTATTGTTGTGCATTCAGAGATGAATTCGGTCTCCAAGGAATGACAAACGCAATAATAAAATATAAGAAATAAAATGTATTTACACAATCATACAAAGAGTAATACTGTTAGTAAGTCCAGGAACGTGGTTAGTAGCAAATACAGATAGATATATACAGTCTCGAAGTAGGACTTCCTTAGAGTCTACGTGCTTGTAACTGACTTCTACAAGAGGTTACCTCACACTATCTCCGTTCGTATATTCTGTCACTCTCAGTATATCCTCTCACTATCCGACTGCCGACTACTGACTACCATACGACTAGTATTTAGTCACCCCCCCACGAGGGTATCATGTGGCACAAGGCCGGTTTAATGTGGGATCTCCGAGCCCGTGAGCTCGGCCAAAAATATACCCTATAAACGGGTTCAGGGTCGGTTTACCTCCCCGACCGAGACTACGCCCTTCGGCGTAGCCTCGTTCGGGTTCCTCCCCGCCCGGAAGCAGAGAGTTCAACCGGTCGTCCGACATCGACTACCATACGACTACCCTCACTGACTGTAACTCTGGGTATTTAACGGCAGCAGTCCAGGTACACTTGGTAGAGTCCACTTATATGAAAAAGGGGAGGACTCCATAACACTTATATAAATTCCAACATATATCACCTGAAGAAGGGCAGAGTGTACAAGGCCGAAACGTCGTGAATATTGTAATAAAGATTATGATAACAGTTGGAAAGATGTAAATAGTTGAAATACGTCAACTCGAAAAAATAGACGGATGTTACACGTCAGAAGATTTGTGTCCCTAAGTGAGAGGGCGTAGTTTTCTGACGGTGATGGATTGGCTTTGTTTAAGTTTTGATATAAGATAACAAAAAAAGTGCGGAATCAGACGGCTGTATGCGATTGAAGATTTAAAATGCCTCCTGCATCCCGATTACTTCGAGATTGAAACCAGCACATGGCGATGCAATTTCGTGCAACCGGTTGACATGTATCCTCTCGACCCTCACCCTCAAACTTTCCCTCACGTCAACTACTGCTACTATCCCTAATGAAATAAAGCAAGTAAAAATGAAAATTATCCGTCGGTGATGATAAATTAGGAGTCTGAAGAAATAAAGACAGAGAGGACGTAAATTGTAGCATTTCTTCCCGGGATAAAACTAATTTGAAAAGTATATCCATATGGTGATTTTCTAAACTTGGCTTAGAAGGCCGAAAGTATTGGGCACCCAGTGAAGATCAAACTCACGACTCAGTCGTAATTGTTCTAGCGAGACAAGCTTGCTAGCCATTACACTATGTCAAAATGTCCTAGTGATTTTCTGAGAGAATCTTATATGTGGCACAAGGCCGAAAGTAGGGGGTACCCAGTGAGGATCGAAATCACTTATCAGTCATAATTGTTCTAGCGAGACAAGCTTGCTAAGCATTACATCGCCTCGAGGTGCCATAGGGATTTTCTAGGTGTAGCTTGGATGTAGCTCATGGCTGAAATTATGCGGCATCAAGTGAGGATCGAACTCACTACTCAGTCGTAATTTTTCTATCGAGACATGCTTGCTAACCATTATACCACGCTGAGGTGCTCCAATTCGTATTCTATATGAACGTAGTAATATGCCAAACATAATCATTAGTAATGGGATGACTATTTTCTAGTTCTTTGCAAGATTCCATCGTTCAGTCGAGTGGCAGGGAGTAATAAGATCAGACGTATGGGCGCTCTATTCAGTGATTGCACCTAGAGGAACAACGCGACGTAGTGCGATTTTTGTGGGCAGATAAGCGTTAAATCTGTGGAATTCCACGCCGGAGGTTGGCGCAGTATGGATCGCGCAACATGAATCAACGAAAGTTGAATGAATGATTAAGGCGAAAGACGATCTTGTCGCACATCAGCATCACGCATGGAAGAACGCATACAGTGGGTGGATGCCTTGAACACAGCAGACCGAGAAATCTCTTTAGTACAAGTGGCAGCAGTCATGTGCATCAGCTATGAATCTGCACAAGCCATATTGCATAATGACTTGGGGTACTGTAAAGATTATGTGGATTGGTGGCTCCAACAAGCAAGCGGTGCAGACATGGCTTAGTGGGCAACCGAAGAGCTTATTTTTGGAAGAGATGAAGTTCGTTGAACGATGCCAGAAGTGCATCACCGTACAGGGGGACTAAGTTGAAAAGCTGCATATGCATTTATTCTTCATCGGCGGAAATATATCTGTTGCATAGAAAGTATTTTTACTTGTCAATTTACCACGTATTCATTCTTCTGTCAGTAACGCTTTCATTACTGCCTGCCCAGAAAACATATAATTTACAAACTTTTCTATATAAGTTAATTGCAATGCATTTCCCTAGTAAATTTATCAGGTATATAGTTACATTAGAAGTAAAATAACACTGCTTTCTTAATAAAATTTGCATTATTTCCTGCATATAGCGAAACATTTTTCTGAGTTTCACTACAGCTTTTTTTTTTAAACATTTCCCGCCAAGAAAGGTGGGAATGCCACTAGCACGTAAGGGGTTACAGACAGTGAGACCAAGAGTAAAGAGGGGTGTTTAAAGGAAATGATATAGAAAAGGACGGGGAACAAGATCAAGCCATCAGAAGATATCAACTGACATTACATTTGAATAATTGAAGATTATAGCTATCAGGGAAGCATGTGATAGGAATGGAGTTCCAGAGACGGAAACTGCGAGATATGAAGCTGTTGGAGTAGAAGAGACTACATTTAACTGTTTTGGCAGTGAAATGCCAATCTAGTAGCAAGATTAAACTCATGCAGTTTAGGAAGCAGCGAAAGTATCTTCTCGGAGCAGTTGTTGCGTGGCAAACAAAATTTCTACTAAAATGTCAGTGATTAATCATCCAGACATTTTACTCAGCGCACTTGATATTTGCTTCTTTATTGAAAAAGTCGAAAGATCTAAGCGATGAGTGTTTCAGGAGCGGTAAATGCAGAAGATAGTAAAAGTTTAAATAAAAAAAATGAAAAAAAATGACTTATACAGACATCAAATATATTCGGTTCTAGAATACAACAGATTTATTTTTCTTCAGCAGATACAACGAATTCTCTCTCTCTCGCTCTCTACACGGGCATACATACATACATACATACATACATACATACATACATATATATATATATATATATATATATATATATATATATATATATATATACCCTTTTTTATAAATATGACGTAAACAGAAACACGGAAGAAAACCTCTCTCTCTCTCTCTGTGTGTGTGTTTTCCTGAAGATTCATATCTACGAGAGGTTCCTTTAAAATATATTTTAATGACTAAACATAAGAATATTGATTTGGATGTGATGGCAGCGTTAGAAATATTAAAATAAATCTTTCTATCTATCTATCTATCTATCTATCTTACTTTCTTTCTATCTATCTATTAGGTTGGTGCAAAGATAATGACGTAATAATGTTATTTTTGACGTATTTTTTAACGTCAAAAAATGACATTATTACGTCATTATTTTGGCACCAACCTAATATCTATCTATCTATCTATCTATCTATCTATCTATCTATCTATCTATCTGTCTATCTATCTTTCTTTCTTTCTTTCTTTATATCTATCTATCTATCTATCTATCTTTCTTTCTTTCTTTATATCTATCTTTCTTTCTATCTATCTTTCTATCTATCTATCTATCTATTAGGTTGGTGCAAAAATAATGACGTAATAATGTCGTTTTTGACGTATTATTACGTCATTATTTTTGCACCAACCTAATATCTATCTATCTATCTATCTATCTATCTATCTATCTATCTATCTATCTATCTTTCTTTCTTTATATCTATCTTTCTTTCTTTCTATCTATCTATCTATCTATCTATCTTTCTTTCTATCTATCTATCTATCTATCTATCTTACTTTCTTTCTATCTATCTATTAGGTTGGTGCAAAAATAATGACGTAATAATGTCGTTTTGGACGTATTTTTTAACGTCAAAAAACGACATTATTACGTCATTATTTTTGCACCAACCTAATATCTATCTATCTATCTATCTTTCTATCTATCTATCTATCTATCTATCTATCTTTCTTTCTTTCTTTCTTTCTTACTTTCTATCTATCTATCTATCTATCTTTCTATCTATCTATCTTTCTTTCTTTCTTTCTATCTATCTATCTATCTATCTATCTATGTTCATATTTACATTTCCACTTATTATTATCTCTTCCGGGGCACAAATAATCAAATAGTTGTGACATTTCTCGTCCAGCATCTGCGCCTTTCACACATTGCCTTGTGTACAGCTGTGAAAAACTTTGAATAATGACGTTTCCCTGAAACTAATAAATTACTTTCTCTTTCTCGAAGGAATGCATTTCATATTCAACAATCTTTTGAATTCTGGAAGACAAAGATAGTATTTTATATTTTTTTTGTCGGTGACGATCGGCGTTTACGAAGAGTACGAGACAATAAACTCCTCGATGACTGATCACATTTCCTTTTTCACGTGTTATATTGTCATTTTTACTACTCAGTTTTGTTCTTTCGTCGACTTTACAATTCTTTCCCTTATATATTTCTCCCGTATGTATTTGTCTCTATTCCTAACCTGTTTGCTTTACTTATATTTATAAACCATAGGAGAATAAACATTATTTCCATAAGTGTCACGTCACTTGAGGACATAAGCGGTTACGCCTCTCCACAGCTCTCCCCTTTGTCATCTGTGCACTGTCATAACTGTGCTTAGCAAAGATAAGCGGAGTGGTTTTTCATTATCTTCTCCATAATTCAGAATTCAGAATTTTCTTTCAATAAGACTGTTAACCAACGAAGATTAAAATATCGATTTCTATGTTATATCTTTCTATAAACATATAACTTAGAAATATATATTATTTAATATAATATATATAATATTTATTATAATATATTATATAATATTATATATATTATATAATAATATTTAATAAAATTTATTATAGAAATATATTTTAGTTAATATAAAGATTGATAAGTACATGATAAAATACATACATATATAAAATGCAGATAAAGGCAATAATTCATATCGTTCAACCTTATCGATATTGGTAAAGTTGAAAGATATCGGTTATTGCCTTTCTCAAGTGTATTAGACTGAAGTGAATACTAAATGTCTAAAATGAACTCAGTTCGTCGATTTCAGCTAGAGTAGGACTCATAAGAAATGAAGGGAGGTTATTTCCACAAGAACATAGGCGAAAAGAAGCTCGACATCTTACCGCTCTTCAGTATCTGTAAACTTTGGATTACCAGGACAGTTCTTGGTAAAGATAGAGGAATGGATTTGCATTATCTTCTCCATGAATTCAGAGTTTTCTTTGACTCGGACTTTTAACCAATGAAGATTAAAATATCGGATAAATTTTGGTTTTATTTCCCGAGCACTAAAAATCCCTTAAAATTTTCCAAAATTGTCATAATTCCGTGCAAATATACTTGCTGAACTCGAATTAACATTATTTACATGATTCGGACTATTGTCCTCATCTTTGTCGCCATATTTATTAAGTTTCAGCCGTTGTACGCTCCGGCCTTCTTCAGGTGGTTGGAATTTCGAACTAAACCCTTTATTTCGCTCACTAAGGTAGACTGTTCTAGTTCCACGTGCCATTGTTTGATGGATGTCACTTATCAGTTATCTCCTGCTAATTTCCCTCTGAAAGTTCTCCACTGCTTTAACCGGGTATTGAACTCACTCTCTTTGGGTCCTGTTACTGGATCTAACCAACGCCTTTATCCACTGTGCCATGGGTCCTCAAGGACATCTCAGAAATATAGACCGACTTCGAATTAACAATTATATTTATGAAAAAACCTACCGTTTTGGAGTTATCGACAAAAAAAATCGGACTTTTTGTTGGTCATTCATGCCCCATTACTGCCATAGTGATTCTGCGCGGGATACTTGCGCTGGACTCTAAAAAATGCTTTATTTTTATTATTTAATTTGTTCTTTTAATTTGTCATTGCTATTCAAAACGGAAAAAAAGGTTCTATTGTATTATTTAATTTGTTTTTGTTATAAATTAAACTACACTTTCCAAGAAAAAAAAATTACATTTCTTTACGGTAGTGCGAAGTGATTTTCTACAAGGAAAGTCTGTAAAAGAAGTAAATAGGCCAAAGGCGAGCGTAAGTATCCCGCACTGAATCACTATTCATGATGGCAGTAATGGGGGAAGAAGGACCAAAAAGAAGTTCGATTTTTTCTTGTCGATAACTCCAAAACCGTAAGGTTTCTTCCTAATTTAATTGTTAATTCGAGTGCAGCATGTACACTTGCACGGAATTAGGACGATTTTGGAAAATTTTAATGGATATTTAGCCATTTAGCGCCCGGGAAAGAAATCCAAAATTTACCAAATATCGTTTTGTATGTTATGGGCTAATGCCTTTCTCGAGTGTAATTGTCTGAAGTGAATACAAAATCTATAAATTGAAATCATCTCGACGATTTCGACTAGAATAGGACACGTTACAAAGGATAAGATTATTTCCGCAAGAACATCTGCGAAGAAGGGTCTCCACAGCTTCCCGTTCTTCAGTATCTGTAAATTTTGCATTGCAATGTTGTTCCTGGTAAAGATAAGGGAGTGGTTTCCAGTTGTTTTCTCAATAGTTTTGAATTAAGTGTTACTTCTTTTAAAATAACTGGTGGAGAAAAGCCATGCTTTTCCCAATAGCAATAGATTAAACATAAAATATCTCATGTAAAATTTTAACTGGTCTCCGATTATAACTAACTTAGGACCCGTAAAAAAACAAACTCGGCGTATAATCAAAGCATTTCCTCAATCTACAACTAGGATCAAAGTGAAGCTATCTAAGTGTCTGTCAATTATCGATACAGTGTCTTCCAAATTGACAATTTCAAAATTAATTTTAGTGTTGTTCATACAGCAGAATGTCTGTATTCCTGATATTTCATTGACCTGCTTAATGTAAAGTCGGATATTCAAATGAAATCAGGATTGATTTGTTAATTTTTCATATCTGTTTTATTCAACATAAGTGATAGTATCAGCAGAGAGATAATGAGAAGCGTAAAACTGTACACTATTCATTATTATATTTTATACAACAGTTACATCTTTCGAACTGTTGTCCTCATCTTTACTACGATATTGATGACATTTCGGCTGTTATACGCTCCGGCCTTCTTCAGGTTACCGTTGGAATTTCGAAACGTACCTTTTATTTAGTCCGCAGGGGTAAATTGTTCTAATTTCTTTGGGGGTATCTCAGTTTAAGTTAATTCCCTTTAGTAATTCTCTAAGTTTATGTTCCTTCTGCTGTGGCCAGGTATTGAAATCGCAACTCTTTGGGTCAAGCCACATTTTGGAATCAGCGCTTTTATCATTGGGGGCATAAGTGAATGAATTTTAAAGACCTATAAAGATAATGTCTCAATAATAATTTTTTACCAGATCCCATATTACAGTTTGATTTTTTTTTCTCTAGCTCTCAGTATTACTGTGTCTCATTTTGTATTCATGTCTACGCATGTCCGGTGTAAGAGATTTTTGTGGCCAATCATATGCGCTGATTTCTTAAGTTTTTGTGGGGATAAAATAAAAGCACGAAATTAAATAAAAATACAAAATAAAATAAACATTAAAATCTCCCAGGTGTCCTCTGACAGGAAAGACAATTTACGCATGTGCAAAAAAAGAGGGATTTTCTGGCGCCAAAAATAAACTAGAAGAATCTATCTTTCTCTGTTGGACCTTTGACTGGTGAACACGTGCCAACTGTTCGGGAAGGAAATTCCCCAACAAGAGGTCGTTGGAATCCAAAAGAAGGAAATAAAATCAATGTCCTAAACTGTGCCTCTAGTGTCTCCGTATCCTTCCGCCTTTTCTTTGTCTATTTATTTCAGCGACGAAGGTAATTCAACAAGTCTTGGATGTTTAGGTGAAAGTCTTAACCCAGCACTAATAACCATAACATCCATATTTTCCTATTTTTATAATGATGTTCTTTGCCTAGCGTTACAACTTCATCCAATGGAGGGTTGTGATCTCTCGTTTCCCTCTATATACAGTGTAACCCGGATATAAGAGAGTTGTCCGGACCGGAGACAAAATCTCTTATATCCGGGTTTCTCTTATATCCAGGTTTGGTCTATTTTGTTCAGGTAAGTAATTTGGGACCAGAGAAAATCACTCTTATATCCAGGTTTCTCTTATATCCGGGTTAGACTGTATGCTCAGCCATGCATGATTTTTGTTCATTTCCCATCCTGTTCCTGCAGTCTTACCTTAAGGGGTCGGCTTAATTCACCTTTATATTTCTTGTCCAATCTACACGGGGTGACGGGCATACAGTCATTAATCATGATCTTCTCTATAGGTGGTCTTATCCGGAAGAGATATCTGCGTAGTGTTGAACCAAACCTGAAGTTTTCCCTGATGTCATATATACAACAGATCTACGGTATCTTTTCTGATAAGCCCTTTATTAAATTTAATGCACATTATCATTTCCCGTTTTATGGTTTTTATTTATTTGTTTACTTATTTCTTTCTTGTTTGAAATTTAATTATTTTCCTTTAATATATATATATCTTTTCTTCTCTAACTTTTGTGATGATATAACCCAACTTCCCCATTCACGATAATGGACGGATTGGTTGCCGATTAAGTACGACCACAGTGGACAGTCAGGGGGGGACTTCGTTTGTTAACACCTATTGAGGCTAGGATACTCTCGACTCTGTCTCTGTACTTGTCGCACATACATCCGATTATAAATCTATTATTGAAAACCTACACTCGGGTTACTTTGTTTATTATATCTTGCACGAGATATAACACTAACCTTTCATTTTTTTTGTTACTGTTATTTTCTTTAATTCCACATTATTTTTCTGCCTTAAATTCATTATTTTTTCCTTTCGTGACTTCCTTATTTTGGTTCTTTGGATCTTTGATTTGCTTTTCTCCACGTTATTTCCTTTCTCCGCCTTCGTATTTTTTTTTTCTAGTTTGTTTTCTTTTGTTCTATATCCATTTACCTGCCTTAAATTTATTCTTTTATTACCGTCTATGCTTGAGTCTATTGCGAGGTTTTATGATTATTTTTTTTTTTTTTAAGCAAAAAATAGGGGTCACACGATAGACAGGAAATGTTTTTAAAGAGGTTAAAAATCATGCATTTTCGGTGACCGGTTGCATTATACACAGGTAATATTTTTTTTTTTCTGGATGGTTTAAAATTCACCCACCTCACAAAAAAAAAAAAAAAAAAAAAAAAAATCTGGCATCGTATTATACATGAGCTCGACTTATACTACGAGTGTATACAGTAATTTTTTCTTGTTTTTTTTTTTTCTTTCCTTTTTCTTTTCAGCCATAATTGCTTTCTTTCTGTTGTTTTGATTTTATTTATTAACCCTTTGTTTGTTTGTTTGTTTGTTTGTTTGTTTGTTTCTGTCTTTCTTTCTTTCTGTCTTTCTTTCTTTCTGTCGGTCTTTCTTTCTTTCTGTCGGTCTTTCTGTCTTTCTTTCTATCTTTCTTTCTTTCTTCAGTTATTGCTTCACCGTATTCCTCAGTTCTGTTTCGTGTATTCTTTCATTCTTTTATTTCCTTCCTTCCTTCCTTCCTTCCTTCCTTCCTTCATTTCTTCCTTTCTAGCTTTCTAGCTTTCTTCTTGTTGGTTTCTTTCATCTTTCTTTTGTCCTTTATTCTGTCTGATATTTTGCTTAAAATATCAGTTCACTTTTGCTCTTCAAGCAAATGTTACATAGGCAGAGGCACATACGGTATAAATATTTGTTTATGTGTATAACTCTATCTGCATACAAACGCAAATACACGTATACATACATATGATTAGTACATACACAGTAGATTAATTACATCTGACAATATATAAGCATGTACGTGTCTCAAAAAACACACTGAAGTTATACATACAAAAGCGTCGGCACGAATGTACATCATTTTATATATATATATATATATATATATATATATATATATATATATATATGAATGTGTGTGGGCTTATCGTTTATCTCACTTCTTTCTGTCTCCATTCTTTCCGAGCAAAAGCGTCCCCGCTCTTCCTCCTTTATAGAACTGCCTTTCGAGACATATTTCTTTGCTGCGATTGGTTGAGGTGTAATCTATATCTACATCATATCAATTGTTCTTTTCCTGTTTATGATTTTTTTTTTGTTATTTTGATTACAGCTTTTTTTTTTTTTACTGTATTTTTTCCCCATGCCTTGAAGCTTGATGGCGTCTTGCGACTAAATTTCAATATAATATTTTCAATAAGTCTTGAAGTTATTTGAAAAGCGACAAGTGACGAAATCGCATTGACGGGCTTGCTTCATATATTTTTGCGAAATGTTAAATGACAAAGCAGATTCTGACAGACTATATATGGATATTTTATTGATAACATATATTGATCGGTTATACGTATGCATATTATATATATATATATATATATATATATATATATATATATATATATATATATATATGGGAAAATTTTATTTCGGTAAAAAAGAACCGCTCAGATTATTTCTGAAAGATAGCGTTTTGTTCGACATGCATTCTTCGCAAATATAGTGCTCAATATCAACAGATACAAACAACAACAACAATAATAACAACAACAATAATAATAATAATAATAAATACAATGAAATATTCACTTATCTTGTCTTCACTATGAATATCACTTTTAAGATGAATTGATTGTTAAATAAGTTAATATTTTAATTTTATTATCTCTCTCTCTCCACACACACACACACACACACACACACACACACACACACACATCTCTCTCTCTCTCTCTATTATATATATATATATATAATACATAAAAAGTTAATGGTCAGAGTTGAATCAGACCGGGAAACAGTAGTATTAAAAAAGTGATCAATACACGTATGAAAAAATAAAATAAAAGTAAAAATAACATGTAGAGCTTTTAACTTTAAAAATCAGGAGATCAGTTGAATCCGCTACCTTGGTTTTAACCTTACGGTAATCTCAGGCGATATTTATCAATCAAATGAACTCTTAATTTCACACACACACACACACACACACACACACACACACACACACACATATATATATATATATATGAATTAAAACAAAAATTTAAACTATTAATTTAGCAATGCCTTTCGGACTTTGATGGATTTTATCAGGCTAAATTGACTTTGACAGAATCCATCAGAGGACGAAAATCATTGGCAAAGTATAGTCTTACTATACTTACTTAAACAAAGCAATATCCATAGAAGTAATTGAAGTTTTCTTTCGTTAATCCGACAGATTTTATCACTTGAAATTATTTTTAATGAATTAGATATTCATTAATATTCTAATGAAATAATCTGGAATCTATACTAAGAGATATAACAAAATTCAACCACTTCTACTATTCACCGTCACTTGAATGCAGTCCGTAGAAAAATTCACTAATCCGGTAAACATTACTGAACGCGAAAGAAAAACAATTCTTTGTTAGCCCCGCGCGCACAGCAACTTTACCATACACGCTGGAAATTGAACTTTTCCACAGTTAATTCTTTTAGCTCTTAACAGAAAAGTTTAAAAACAGTCTAAAACAAACGCAAATCTTTCTGCAACGAGTTGCTGTTATATATTTCAATAATAAAAACGACTGACATGAGAATGTTTGCATCATACACAGCATTGAACCACAGGAAAATAGAACTTGATTAACAAAGTGGGGACCTTTCATCAATCACAAAATATATATATATATCGACTTTCTTCTGACATTGTTTGAAACATCAACTCACTAAAAAATTCATATCTGGCATCTGTCGGTCTCGAGAGGCCATGGATCATTTCTCGAAAATTTAGGCCTCAGATGCTGATAGCGGCGATGCATCTATTAGGTTGGTGCAAAAATAATGACGTAATAATGTCGTTTTTTGACGTTAAAAAATACGTCAAAAAACGACATTACTACGTCATTATTTTTGCACCAACCAAATATTATACCTGTACCAGCCCACACAGGAGAGAGAATCTTGGTTGCAACGATTGCATAAGAAGACGCTACAACCTGATGACGCCATGCTGTGCTGTTTTCTTCGAACACGCTTCTCTCCGACGGTAAGCCCCCGTTTCTTCTCTCCTCGCTCCTGCTCTCGACGTTAGTCGAATCTCCAGCGTGAGCGATCGCTGGCGACGTCTTCTCAAACTAACGATGTTACATGTTCATCGTCCTCATGTTAAATTTGCAGACGTCCATGAAGCGAATTTGATGTCAACCTCGTGCCCGCTTGCTGGCGACCAGTTCCTCGTACCTTCAAAAACCTGCCATTAGTAGACGTGCTTTTCGTGTTTTCTGGTCTCGGTGTGACGACGCTGGTGTGTCCACTCCAGAGCACAGGTCTGGGTAGGTTTTTATGAGAGATCGCAATTGTCCATGCAGCCCGTCTCTCCTCACCGCGCCACTGATATTGCTCAAGGGAAAGGAAGAGTCCAATACACCTTAGCACAGACATCGTCGCAAGAGTTGCCGGAATGAAGTTAGGCATACTATAGGACAGTTTTAGGGACTCAGTGGCGTATCTAGGGGGAGGAAGGGGGCGGTCCGCCCTGGGCAGCACTTTTGGTCCACGGTGAGTTTTCAGAAAAGAAAAAACGAATAGCATAATTTCAATAATTTTAGATAATAAGAAGACAGGGTTCAAATAAAGCCAATTTGTTTTTGATATAACTGGCTCAAAGAGGGTATATATTAAAAAAAAAAAAGTTATCTTTCTTTTTTTAAGATTTTCTCGATTTAGAAAAAAGAAGTAACGTCTTCGTTTTTTTTTTTTTCATATCCCCACTTTTATAAATATGACGTTATCAGAAACACGGAAGAAAACCTGGCATGATACGTGCATTCGATTCTGAGAAATGGCTAAAAATGTTAAAAATTTAAGGGGGTACAAAAATTTTGTCGTTGATCGCGTGTATATATATATATATATAGATATATATATGTATATATATATATATATATATATATATATATATATATATATATATATATATATATGAACTTTAAGGGGTCAATGTGCATTGTAATATTGAAAATGGATAAAAATATTAAAAATTTATGGGTGTACAAATAATTTTGTCGTTGATTGTGTATATGTATACATATATATATATATATATATATATATATATATATATGTATGTATATACATATATATGTATATATATACACATATATATGTATATATAGAAATATATATATATATATATATACATATATATGTATAAATATATATATACATATATATGTATATATAGAAATATATATATACATATACATATATATATACATATACATATACATATATATACATACATAGATACATATATATATATATATAATATATATATATATATGTATGTATATACATATATATGTATATATATATACATATATATGTATATATAGAAATATATATATATATATATATACATATATATGTATAAATATATATATACATATATATGTATATATAGAAATATATATATACATATACATATATATATACATATACATATACATATATATACATACATAGATACATATATATATATATAATATATATATATATATATATATATATATATATATATATATATATATATATATATATATATATATATATATAAATGTGTGTATGTATGTATGTATGTATGTGTGTGTGTGAACTTTAAGGGGTTAATTAGCATTGTAATATTGAAAATGGATAAAAATATTTAAAAAATTGTGGGTCGGCAAAAACACTAGCTACGCCACTGTAGGGATTTATCCTTAGCCTTTACTCCTGAAGCTTTTCCCATGATTGAGAATGGCTGCAAGGCAGTGGAGGTTCAAAATCAGATTTTTTCCTGCTCTTCTCAGGAACATGGACCAAAAAAAATAAAATTACTACATTAAAAAAACGCGGAAATCACAGTTCGTTTTCTTGAAAATCTCACAAAAAATTCACAAAGAAATGTTAGGCGGAGTAGACAAAAAATATCTGCAAATACAAAGTACAACTCATTCTATCGCACTGCACCGTCCCTAACAAATACAGCTAGATGTATTTGTATTCAGCAACGATCAGATCATTGACTCTTCAAAAATTAGCAGGAGCTAAAACATCAGCAAGGTCGATTAATGTAACAAGACAATGTCCGCTAAATCGACAATCATATCAGATCTCTTTTGAAGTTCAAAGAAAATACAGTCTGTATCAATTTATCAGCATTAAATTTTCAACTCAAAACATTCTTCTAGCTGTTATATGTGTGATGCCAAATGAAATCAATACCAAAATGGGCTCTTTCAAAAGAAGCACAAGTGGAACCCTGAAAAAAGACATAGATTTTCTAAAAGCTACAACGGTCAGTTGGAGTCCTTTTTCCAACACCAAAAAAAAAATTCTAATGATATATCCTTCAGATGCACTTCAATCTGACACAAAACAGCACACTAATAACACAGTATTTTAAGCAACCATCTTTTCTTCGTCATATCGATCACTCACATATCGGCTGCACCTTTCAATTATATCCTGTTAAATTACAAGAATAAAACAGATTCGAGCATTATGGATATATTGGCAAAATAAATTTGTTCAATGTTGTGAGAAGGATTAGACCAATTGGTCTACCAAGACCTCGTAAGGTGCAGCTGTTTCTGAACTATAAAAGGCTCAAGGTATTTTTCTCTTTCATTCTTTTCTCTTTTCATCTGCCGAGACACATGGGCTGGACGCTACTTTTCCACACGTTGAGGTGGGGGGACTTTCTTTTCCCCGTCTGACCGACGACTGAACTTTTATATATACAACATGCGTATCCACACCCAACGAACAAAAACGAACACATTTCTAAATGCCGTAACTGATGCAAATTATACATATTTGATAATCGTTGTTTCTTTCTGTATTTTGTGTCTTTTCTAACAGTGAGCGCTTTATATTATTTTGTTATTACTTATTAATAAAATTATTATATATATATATATATATATATATATATATATATATACACACACACACACACAAATATATATACTTATATATATATATATATATATATAAACACACACACACATACATATATATATATAAACAAACAATATAACATATATATATATAACAATCAATTATCGACACATAATTGCTTCTAATTAATGTTTATTAGAATGATAGCTGTCCTCGCCTACATAGTAATCCTTAGCATAATAGAATAATCCGGATATGGTATCCGTAATATCACATTAATCAGCATATATAAATAGTTCACGTACCACCTAAAACATGACATGAAAAATCTGTTCGATTAGGAAACAGACAGTCGCCACTCACTCTTGGCATGAGTGACTACTCCCATATATATATATATATATATATATATATATATATATATATATATATATATAGAGAGAGAGAGAGAGATGTAGCGTACCTTTGAACGCTAAAGTTTATGTCCAAATCCTTATAAATACGTTGGACACTATTGTAAGTGGGGGTAATCTACTGTCTATGTAGTCCACCACTAGCAGTGGTTTACCTACTTCACGCCGCTGGCGAGTATTGTACTTTGTTGATGTTATAAAGATTACCATTTCATTTCAAATCTCCGTTTTGTTCATTTCTCATTTAGTAACCCTTTCTAGGTTACAACAATGTATATGTAGTAGTTTCCATGTTCAGGCAAGATGTGTTATGATCAAATGCAGATCAAATATGGATCGTAATTCGACAAAATGATGAGATAAATAAGAAATAGGAAACACTTATCAATCTACAGAGATTGAATTTTATGAAAGCTCAATCAGTGATTCAGGTTTCCAGTGCATTCGACTTCAACAAACGTTATTATAATTTGTGTCGTTCCCAATTCAAGGAGAGACAACACGTCCTTTCGAAGTCGATTCACCTTGAATTGGAAACGCTCCAAATTATAATAACGTTTGTTGAACAAGTCGAATACACGTTAAAATATTATTAACCAATGAAAATCAGACAGAACAGAAGTAAAAATAGCATAATTGTTTTCTTCTTTTTTACTATATCCCATTCCCTGATGAAGCTTTAATATAAGTGAAACATGTTTGATTACAAAACGTTTTGTATTTGTTCTTTATATTCTCATCTCTCGCTCTCTCTCTCTGTATATATATATATATATATATATATATATATATATATATATATATATATATATATATATATATATTCATACACGTTTCATTAAATAATATAGACAAGTGTTGTCTATTTTATGTAAATTTTTTTTTGTAACGTCTGATAAGTTTAATAACATTACGTTGAACGAAGAAAGAAATTCACAATATTGATCCATATTTTTTAATACAATCTAAGCTTTCGGCTTACTTAAGCCATTATCAAAGATATATATATATATATATATAATACACAAAAATGTATATGTGTGTGTGTGTGTGAATGAATGAATGAAAAAAAAGGAAAACTATTTTTTAAGCAATTCAACCCAAGCAAGGCGTGAGTGCCACTAGTACGCAAGGGGCTAAAGAGCGTGTAAGTATGTGAAAAGACGGGTATGGGGAGGGGTTTGAGGAAATGATAAAAAGACAAACGGAGCAGGATAAAATGAAGAACGGGGATCAAGACTGCAGAAGATGTCGATTGACATTACATCTAAATTTTTGAAGATTATATTTATCAGGGAAGGAAGTAAGAGGAAGGGAATTCCATTGTTGGGAAGTACGAGAAAAGAAGCCACTGGAATACAAGCGGCGGTTACATTTAACTGTTGCGACAACAAAAGGGTTGGACCGAAATGTCAACCTATTTTTTTATTTTCTTTTACATGTGCAGTAATTTCAAAATGTTTTCATTATAATCTCTTATAAGAAAAAAATATAATATATTGCTCTACTTTATATTGCGCACTTTTAAAAAGTTAATGCTACGAACAGTGTAATTTTACTCCATAAGTTCTTGCTCATATTTAGTTCTTTCTCATAAATACATACATACATACATACATACATATATATATATATATATATATATATATAGCTGGCCACTCGTATTCGAAGATACCCGTCTACTAGGGCGGCTAGCCAATCCCTATTGTAGACGCTTGCTCAGGCGCATTTTTGTGTTTATTCACATGGACCACCTGAGGTTTATCCTGCAACGATGCTAAGCAGAGCTTAGTTACAGTTTTCTGGGAAAGTGCGTGTTATCTACCGTGATCAACAATTTGAACAAGGCCAGCACGTTCTCATGCCCTCGGCCACGATGACTTGTGACTTAGTTCTAGTACAGCTATCCGTATACCCAATTTCATTCACAAGGCTTGGGTCAACCCGTGCTGTATCTTTCAGGCTCTTTCCAATGGCGCCGAACGCTGGCATAGACCTCTCCAGTTCGATAACCTCAGGACGTCTCCTGAGATTCGAACCCTGTTCTCACAGTCAGAATGCGAACATGCTAACCACGTTCTAAGCCAAGTGACCCCACCATATATACATATACATACCCATATATATATATATATATATATATATATATATATATATATATATATATATATATATATATATATATATATATATATATATATATATATGCCCATATATAAATATATGCCTATATATATATATATATATATATATATGCCCATATATATACATATATATATATATATATATATATATATATGCATACATATATATGTATATATGTATATATATATATATATATATATATATATATATGACCATATATATATATATATATATATATATATATATATATATATATATATATATTGAATTATGTATATTGTTCTGTATAATTGTGCTATATTGTAAATTGTCCAATGTTTAATGGCAACATTAAGAAGGTCATCCGTGAATTTCAGAGGATTAAAACAAAATAGACATAATTTGTCTGGATTATTTAACCAAACAGGCTTGAATGAATATACGCTGCCTAAATATACATACGTTCTATATGTGTCTAGCCACACAGAACGACTCTGATACAGCGATACAGTCTATATACATATAAATGTATAATGCCGACATATTATTATTTACATAAATTGCGCATACACATGAATTTAATTTAAGCAAAAAATCACACAGATGTCCATTATGTATGCGTTTAGTCAGGTACTATTTCTATATAGTTTGTAAATAGCGTTTTTCTATTTCGTGTAGACAATTCCTGCGCAGTGGAAAATTTCTTTTAATTGTGGAATATTAAAATAAAACTTGATGGCACGAAAATTTAATTTTATTCTGTAGAACAATTTAGTTTCTTTAATTATTTTTGAAGAGAAAGACCATACCTTACCTTTCATATAAGTATATGTAACAAAATAAATGGCTTTTAGTCTATGTAAAACCTAACAGTTATATGTTATACAGCAGTCTAGACATTTATAAATAATGCGACCCGGTATCTTGCATAAATCTTGTATAAATCGAACCTTTTTGTCGATGGTGTTAATCGCGCTGATATCGATCTTTTTGACTGGTGTAAATTGAGCTGATACGACCTTTTAGTTTCTGTTTAAATCGAGCTCATGTTGCCCTTTTTGACTGGTGTAAATTTTGCTGATGTCGACCTTTTGATTCTGCAGTAAATCGATCTGATGTCGACCATTTTGACTCTGGTGTCAATCGAGCTGATGTTGAACTTTTTGACTCTGATATAAACATCACCTACTTCTGTATTTGTGACTCTAGTGTAAACCGTGATCATATCTACCTTTTATACACTGGTGTAAACCGGATTTTATGGATATGTTTTTGACTGGTGTAAACCAGATTGATTCTATCTTTTTTATTTTGGTGTAAATCAGCACTTTCTATCTTTGTGACTCTAGTGTAAGTTGGGCTCATGTCTAACTTTTTACTCCAGTGTAAAATAGACCAATGGCTACATTCTTTTTTTTTTTTATTATAGTGTAAGCCGCAACCATGTCTACCTTTTTTTAATCTGCTGTAAACCGGACCTATGGCTTTATTTTTTCTATAGTGTACATCGGGACATGTCTAAAATTTTTTTACTCTGGTGGAAACCGTATATAGCTCTATTTTTATGCTAGTGTAAACCTTTCCGATGTCTACGTTTCTTTGCCCTGATGTAAGCCAGATCTATTTCTACCTATTTCACATGGTTTGCCTCAACTTGGTTTCATTGCTCTTTCCCACATTTCGATTACTGAAATAGATACATTATCTATTAAACTCCTAGAGAGCATATAAGAGAAGAGCAGGAATATATGATTATATTATCGTTGTATCTAGATGATTCACATAATTTCCTAAATGTCAAATACTTGATATTTTTATCGACTTTTTGTGTGTATTTTATGGCAGGTAATATATATATATATATATATATATATATATATATATATATATATATATATATATATATATATATATATATATATACACGCTGCACTACTTACTGTATTGAGCAATTTACGCTTTTTCTTCATTTGCTTGATTGTTTTTTGTTTTGTTTTTTTTTACAATAGAAATTACGACACACTGGATGATATTTTTTTGGCCTACTCTGATGGTTTTAGTCCTTTACCTTTCAAAATGTTTTCCCCAGTACCAATTTGTTTTAATATACTTGTATCAGTTTTTTTTTACACCAGTCAAATATAGACATTAACATTATATATATATATATATATATATATATATATATATATATATATATATATATATATATATATAAACTTTAGGAAAATATTATGAACAATATTACTTACCTTCAAATGTTCTGTTCCACATTCGTCGGGTAATTTCAGCGCCATCCGAAATATTTCCGTTGGCAGCCAACGTCTCATTGATAGCTAAAGCGTACAGGATAACCGCGTCATGGAACGCCCCGACGAAGCTGTTTACCTAAGGATGATAAGGTTTAATATTGGGATGATAGATATATATCAAAATTATGTACTACAAGTAATCTTTTCAGGTATGGTATTACTGTAGAAAAGCTTTCATAAAATCGTATTGTGCGCGGTATTAGCGAATTAAGACAATAGTTAACAGGCCAATACATACACAAATACATCTCTCTTTCTCTATTTGTATATATATATATATATATATATATATATATATATATATATATATATATATATATATATATAATTGTGTTTTCGACAATTCCGTAAAATCCTCGTCGTAAACACAATTATACTTCAACATAAAAACAATAGACAAAAACTAAAAATCTTTGAAGCTATATACATATAACAGTTGTAACCTAAACTAAACAAAATCAACTATGGAATCACTACAAATATCCTTAAATGTCTATAATTGGTAACAGAAGCCATTGGTTTATATCAACGGCTTCTCGAATTCCCTCTCGCATGATCATGTGTGATGTTATAAGCTGCGGTGCCATTATCGCTACTAGAGTCTTATAGGCACGTGTTTATCGTAGCTTGGAAGTCATCCATATAAACAATCATAGACTATCATCACTGTCTTGTCCGTATATTGCTTAATATGTTGTACAGTAATTGACATTTTTGATAATGGCTTATGTAAGCCGAAAGCTTAGATTGGATTAAAAAAATATGGATCAATATTGTGATTTTCTTTCTTCGTTTAATGATAATTTCAGACGATATGAAATGAATTTACATAAAATAGACAACACTTGTATATATATATATATTTGTGTGTGGGATAGTCAACCGATAACACACTTACAAACACACACACACACGCATATATATATATATATATATATATATATATATATGTGTGTGTGTGTGTGTGTGTGTGTGTGTGTGCGCGCGCGCGTCGGTGTGTGTGTAACTTATTTTCAAACAAAGTTTCTCTGTAAAGGGCACTCTAACAATATTAAATCATTTGAAATTTTATTCGGTGTAATATATATATGTGTGTTTGTGTGTGCAACTAAATATATATATATATATATATATATATATATGCATATATATATATACTTATATATATATTCATATATATATACATATATATATATATATATACATATATATACATATGCATATATATATATCACTTTAATGATCATCATTTAAATACTATATATATATATA
Organism: Acanthosepion lycidas; assembly: GCA_963932145.1. NCBI lineage: Eukaryota > Metazoa > Mollusca > Cephalopoda > Sepiida > Sepiidae > Acanthosepion > Acanthosepion lycidas. Next base: position 16,892,137 of record OZ010593.1, on the reverse strand, counting down.
CATATATATGCATATATATATATACTTATATATATATTCATATATATATACATATATATATATACATATATATACATATGCATATATATATCACTTTATTGATCATCATTTAAATAGTATATATATATATACATATATATGCATATATATATATATATATATATATATGTATATATATATATATATATATATATATATATATATATATATATATATATATATATATATTAATATGCGCATTTTGCTGTTCTATATCATTCGTCATTATTCCATTTATTGATTTTCTGCTGTTTCGACTTTATTACGACTTGTATCTGTTGCTTCCTTCAGATCTGTTTGGGGTGAAGATGAATTTCTTATCTTTTGTGCATATCTTTGAATGATATACGATAATTTCTCTGTTAGAATAATAACAGGAGAGGCCGTGTAGGGAGGTGTCAATTCATGTAACCTTCATTAGACCTTGAAATGTTCTTTTTGCTAAGTCAGTCTACTCCAGTGAGTGAAATAATGGATTCAGTTCGACATTCCAACCATCTGAAGAAGGCCGGAGCGTAAAACGTACAACGACCGAAAGGTTGTGGTAAATATGGCGATAAATATGAGGGCATGAGTCCGAATAATGTAAATAGTGATTAATAGGACGTTTGCAATGGATAAAATTACACTTGATTTGAAGAAGTTGAGATTGTAGTATTCAGGGAAGCATCTCGTGCCGGTCTGTTCTACAGAGTGGAATTTCTTGGAAAAATCTGAGTTGAACTTCCTCTTTACAAATGGAATACAGATGAAATGAGAGCGATTCGACTCCGTGAAATTAGCGTGGCGTGTCTTTGCTGAACAGGTCTTAATTGGTAGAACTTAAGAGTACACCTCATTTGAAAATTTGTCATGGAAAGAGCGACGGTGTTGCGCTAGGGTTGTCAGAAAAGTTTTATCTTGAAAAATCCAATTAAAAATTTTATATCAAAAATTATTTTTGAAAAAATCATTATTATACTTCTTGTTGTCGTCTACATCTTGTTGGTTGAATATTTAAATTAAATTATTGATTAATTGATTATTTTCATTTTGTACAACTTATTTAGTGTCGAACTCTATTTGGGAATGTATGAATAATTCATTATTATTTTGTTTATATCTATTTAATCAGTCATAATTTTGTATATTTACGCATATCTTCGTATGTTATATTAGTAACAATAGTTACAAAAATTGCCTTGAATTCAGTTGAAACTGTCCAATTACTTTTCATATATTATTTATTTATTTAAATTTGTATTTTCATAGTTTTTGATGTTGGAATTTTTTTCAATATACTTCAACGAAAATGTCATTTTTTATGTTTTCATTACTAATTATATTTTAGTTATATGAAAAAAAAAAAAAGAGTATAGAATAAAATGATGCAAGGAGGATGTTTTAAGCTTCATACGTTTTTGATTTCAGATAAAATCCAGGAAAATTACCAAAAGATTTCCAAGGAATTTTCACTTTGCAAAATTATAGTTTTATAACGATAATTTAGATAAATTTTGGGAAAAGGAATCTATCAGTGTATACTGACATCAGTAATATGTCAGTTTAAACAGACAGATGGATAGAGTTTGCCTTGTCATCCGGCAAATTGTTGGCGACTTAAGTCAGGTTGTCTATTAATACTAAGTAGTGACTCTTGCGCTCACTGCACATTATACACAAAATACGACGTTGAATATCCAACAGGGGTAAGACGTCGTAAACCCACCGAGCTTATGTTTTTATGGTTATTACCTTGATTATTTTTCTTGTTGTGGTAGAAACTAGTTACCCTCTTTGCTATCATGAATAGATTAATCAATTCATGATAAGTAGTCCTGTATAATTCTCTAGAAGTAAAAAGAAGATAATATTATAGTGATAGCTGAGTACTGAATAAAACTATCAAGACTGATTCGATTGCGTTAAATACTGTGTTTTGCCAGACTCGACACCACAACAGTTCGCAAGTCTTGTTTTTTCAGACATTCATATAACCAGATCTTTCTAATTCTTCATATAATACGATATAGCGAGAAAAGACAGCGATGTAATATCGTGGATTTCTTCCTTTTTTATTTCAAGTAACGGATATTTTTAAAACCCCATCAGCTATTAGACTGCGGCAGGCAGTGAACACCCTCCTATAACTTGCCTTCTGAAGTTCAACCAGACAGGGATTTACAACACTCGTCATTGACTATGGCGTTATCTATAAGATCTTAATTAGTCTAAAACATCTACTTAAAAAAAAATATTCAAGCATCTTACAAACCTCATCTTCACCGTACGTAAAGTTTTGAGACTCGTTCTTCGCTCTGTTGATTACCTCCCTTGAAAAGTTTTCATACTCCGGGCTGGTGGGTTTTCTCAGGGAAACTGTCATTAAGCTTTCGTATGCTTTCCTTGCCTTCTCATTACGGGCTGCTGTGTCATTGGCCCTGTACCACGGGTACATACTGGAATTCTTGCTGAAATAAAAAGGTAAAAAATAGATTAAGGATTTTGTTCAAATTTTAAAATAACAAAAATGGTAACATAGACATAGTTGATTTCATAAATATAAAATGTATATATGATTCTTTAAGATTTAAAATACATACTCCTGAAGATTGGGTTCGACCGTGAAGCAGAGTGTCGCCATTCGGTGTTTTCATCAGTGTTCACTTTTACATGTACAGACGCTGTATCCTTGACATTGAACACTTTTAGTCATACTAATAGCATGCGTGAAAACAGTATTTTTATTATATATATATATATATATATATATATATATATATATATATATACACTTTAAAAATCAGGAGGTCAATTGAATCCGCTACCTTGGTTTCAACATTACGGTATCCTCAGGCGATTTTTATCTATTGAACTCTTAACGCTTTATTTTTATAAATAAAAAAACAAACAATGAAAATTATATTATTATTTTCAAAAATAAACAAACGCCCGACATTAGCTGTAATAAAAAAGGAGGGTTTAGGTGTGAAGAAGGAAGGAGAAGAAGAAGGGGGATGAGAAAAAAGCTAGGATATTATAAGACTATCGGTGGTGGGATAATTGAAATGTATATTTTCATTTCTTTCATCCAGTCTCATAAGTGCTTAAGAGGACTTTCGTGGGCAAACACTCAAGACTTCGAATTTTTGATTCAACGGTCCTTTGGATCCATAAATGTCACAATTGATAATTTTTGCTGTTGTTATTATAAGGCTTCACATACACACAGAGACACTGGGGTCACCAATCGTTTTAATACTATGAATGTTGCATCAAATCAGTCCTCACGAACAAACAGCCAGACGACAATTTTAATCTTCTGATGACTTCATCTTGATCCCCGTCCTTCTCTTTACCCTTAACTCAAAAAACCTTCTTTACTCTTACTTTCACTCTCTGTAACCCCTTGCGTGCTATATTGGCACTCCCGTCATGCTTGGGGTGAAATGCTTAATATATATGGTGGACTCTCAAATATACGACGTATGAGTGTCAAGCAGCTCAGTTCTTAGGAGCCTACAGCCAGACACCATCGCACATAATTTGATTTTAGTGGTGAAGGATTTGTGCAGAACCAACCACACATTTTGAATGGCCAAATAGAGGGATCTGGTGCATTACGACCCACAAGGTCCCTAAACGAACCTCCGCAGGTTTTGAATTCACAGTTGTCCTCCTAGACCAGTTGCCATTCAGTCTGTCTTGCTATTTACCCATGGCTCGTTGGAGAAGAAAAGAAGAGGATTAGTACCATCCCAAGGGTATTAGCACGTAATTAAATGTATTGGATTCGACTAGAATTTGAACTCAGCTCTCCGATTTCTCAATCCAAGCCACTATCCACAATGACATATATATATATATATATATATATATATATATATATATATATATATATATATATATATATATATATATATATATATCATAATTTTAAACATAACGATCACGTCATTCAGAGAATTGTTAGTAAGTTAATATTTTACTGATCTGTTAGTGAAGTGATTTCGCCATTAATTGCATGAACTTTACTGATTAATTCTTTTAAGCTTACTTCTTTATAATATTATATATACTGCACCAATTAATATATATATATATATATATATATATATATATATATATATATATATATATATATATTGAATAAAAAACAGACCACTTTAAGGTTCCATGTAATACATTATTTCACCACAGCCCTTTTAAAGGGCTCTGGATCATCAGACTTTACTTCCAAAGGTTGAAATGAAAAAGGAAAAGAAATTTACACATTTTTGACGGGCCGTATTAAGCATATGTAAATTAACGAAGTGAGGAAGTGAGTGGGGAGAGAAGACATGAGTGAGTTAGATGTACCTTTTCAATTCTTTATATATATATATTACCGACTGGTCTGTTTCCAATCAACTCCTAACGTTTGCATCAGAGTTGTGCGATATATATATATATATATATATATATATATATATATATATATATATATATATATATATATATATATATATTGTGAGATAGAGTGAACTTAGAAACAAAAATAAATGTCGATTTTGATTTCCAGATTTCAAGTGACCTTCAGATTAATTGGCACTACTCAATTCCTCAATATAACGGCTATTTTGTGGTTTTAGGGATATGAGAGACAGGCCCTTGTTTTGTTTTTGCTTTGGGCTAAATGTTCGAAATTATGTACTGTTCTGACGACAAATATCGGTATGTTATTTAGCTACACATTGTTCAGATCTATTTCATTTTTTCAGATTCTGGAAATTTTCTTGTGCCAAGTGATTTTTAACAAACCACCTTATGCGTATATATATATATATATATATATATATATATATATATATATATATATATGTGTGTGTGTGTGTGTGTGTGTGTGTGTGTGTGTGTGCTATAAGAGAAGTGTGAAAATATTGTTGTTTTGTATAAATAAAACAAAGAATTTTTGCTTTCCCCATTATAAAACTGATTCAAAGTTAATTACACAATTTCGTGTAAACATGTCTCATAAATTTCTTCGCATAAGACGTGTTCTAATAGCGTATTTCAGGGTTCAACAACCATCTTTGTGCTTACCCCCTTAAAACATCCACTGGAGAAATACACTTGCAGCGATTTGAGTTCTTTGCCGTTTGTGTCTCCAACTCAATGTCATTCCCATGTTGCAACAGTCATAAATAAAGACAGAATAGCATTTAACGTCGGCAATATCTTCCGAATGCAGCGCAGAATGTTGAATTGCTGTTATGAGTTTTCAGAATTTATTGATGTTTCTCTTTTCTCCATTCACTTTTCTCTTATCACCCGTTTTTCTGCTCGAAATCGAACGACGAATAGAAAATAAAAATACAACAACTCTGAGTTGTCAATTCGTGACATAGGCCGCTTTTTGTTTTAAGTGTTAATTATTACTTTTTCGTTCTTTATTTATTTCTTAAGCAAAATTTCTAAAGAAAATTGCTTCTTTTAAAGACACTTAAAGGCTCTGTTATCGGTGCTGCTTGAATTTCTGTGCATATCCACAGGCCAACATTTTATTTTTCACTTTACCCTTTTGCTTGCTGAGTTGCCTTGAATCAACTTGTCATTTTCAGCATTTATGTCTGTCGGCTGACAATATGCTCAAAGGCAAAGGTTAATGTAGGTAGAACAAAAACTATCTTGTATCATTTCCATATGTTGTCTGATTTAAATAAATTTTAAGTCTCTTACGATGGCTTCCATAAGCTAAGTAGTTGTTTAAAAACGAGCAAGCCGATAAAGCCAATGTAGGCACAACGGCTTTACAAAGAGTAAAAGAAACGCTTTTAAGAAAAAAGAAAAAGGAGAATAAAAATAGAATATAATTCAAGGAGACAGACAATGTCGATTGACATAGCATTTAGAGTTTTGAAGAGCAAATATGACAGAAATCGAGAAGAAAGTCCTGCTATTAGCATAGAACTTTCGGTTACAACAAACAATCAACAGAAAAAAAATGAGAAGACCTAGTTAAAAATCTTTAATTAGGGAAGTCAAGTTAGCGTTCCTTATCTATCTATCTATCTATCTACCTATCTATCTAATATATATATATATATATATATATATATATATATATATATATATATATATATATATATAACTATATTTATCTATCTATATATATATATATATATATATTTATCTATATATATATATATATATATATATATATATATTATCTATATTTATCTATCTTTCAATCTCTCTCTCTCTTTCTCTCTCTCTCTCTCTTTATATATATATACATATATATATATATATATGCATATATATATATATATATTTATTTCAGTGTTAATATTAAAAAGCTTATTCGACAATATGAGAGGAATTTACTTAAAATAAATGGACAAACTTGTCTATATTATTTAACGAAACATGCAATAATAAAAAAATGCTGTCTAAGTACACATACACACACAATATATATATATATATATATATATATATATATATATATATATATATTTGCAATAAAACAAAGGACATAAGACTACATAGACAAAAATGTTGAAACTTGTCTGTAATTTTTCCTTTGTCATATTTGAATAAGCGAAGCAAAAGAAAAATATAAAATTCTACCTTTGTTCTCTGTTATAAAACTGATACCAGTTAAATCAAAACCCAAATCGATGGCGGGTCATCAAAATAGTGTGGTTTGAAGAACAAAAAGCCCACGTTTTTTCTTTCTTTGCTGTATCTCCGCGTGTGACTGTGCATGTGTGAGGGAGAATTTGTTTTTATATATTCCAGATGGTTATCAAATAGAAGGTACGAGAGACACTCAAAGTAGATATTTCCTGAAAGAGTTTTGGTATCAATATAAGAAGAAGAAGAACGAAGTGAATTTTATTTTAACATATAAAACTTTATTTTAGTGAAACATTATAAAGAATACTGTTCACTTTTTTACGCTCTATTATGTGAAAATACAATAGGGTTCCTCCTGTATTTAACTACATCATTCTCCAGATGATACTGTCACAACTCCCAAAGGACAGACTTATAGTGTATGTGCTGAAATACAGTTAATAGTTTAAAATGAGGTAAATGTATGAAAACTATACGAGGGGTTGACCTACGCATTGCGAATGAAATTTGGTAAACGAGTTACTTGGCACATTCGGACTGTTAATCCCGCCAAATAAAGAACTCTCTCCAAGAAACTGAAACCCTCAGCATAGTTGCAGTGTAAACCACGGGTGATCTCTGTGTATGTTGAAGCAACGCATATGTTTATGAGAAGACGTCTGCAGTAGAGATTGTCTAAGCACCTAGCACACACACACACACACACACACACACACACACACACACACACACACACACACACATATATATATATATATATATATATATATATATATATATATATATATATATATATATGTTGGCCGGAACGTAATTTACTCAAATATCTAGTTCCGACTCATTTTGTTTTTTTAAGCGGAACTTGGGAAAGAAGTAAAAAATGTAATAAAACTTTAAACAAACAAATCTTATTGTCGATATACATTATATATATATATATATATATATATATATATATATATATATATATATAATGGACTCTCCTGTCGGTTTCGACGAATGTGGATCTGCCAGCTTATTGATTTAGTTATGAAAGTTTATGCACTAATCTTAAGTGGCATTTAAGACCCGCTAGTGATTTACAAAGGAGGCCACATATGGAGCAAGTGTGAGAAATGGGAGATGAGATCACTGTTAGATTGATTGACCGTTTAGATCTTGCTCTCACTTCTTGAAGATGATTCAGATAAGCAGATTGAAAATTGCTGAGTCCACTAAAACACGTTGATCTCCATTCTACCCGCTCCAAAGCTAACCCCCCGATGGTGTTATGTGGTACATTAACTGCTGACCAGTTGCTTTTCAGCTTGTCTTTGTATCTTACCCATGGGCGTCCTGCATTCCTGTAGCCCTGATAAAACCGGCTGTGCATTAGGATCTTGGGTATATATATATATATATATATATATATGAGCATTGAAGTCAACACTTAGAGGCGACAGTCTGTTTCATGCTAGACGCAATCGTCAGGCCAATTTGACTTCAATGTTCACTTTTATATTTACACACGCTCTATCTCTGATATTGAGCACTTTATCTCATAAATGTAGCAAACCTTAAGACTATATTTCTCATATATATATATATATATATATATATATGTGTGTGTGTGTGTGTGTGTGTGTGTGTGCATACATCCATCTATATTTAGAACAATCTAGTCATATTATGTCTATTTGAATTTTAATCCTCACATATCAATTTCTTAGCGTCGGTATAAAATTGATGAAGAAAAACGGCGTAGCTGTTTCATAATTGTGCTCTGGGAGATTGCATGTCTGACAAAAATGTAAATATAGATGAGTGCTTTATGACTACTAAATTTCAAGGAGACTTAAAAGTCATTTGAATGACTATAGTTCCCTTCCACACCATTATTTATTTGAAATATTAATCGATAATACAGGTATACTCCACCACGAAAATGAAAAACAAAATCTTCACATTCTGGAAGCATTTTATATAAGAAAACTATACCTCAAAATAAATAATTTAATTAAGAGTATGTTAAAAAATTCTAAAATGTTTATAACAGCAAGGTTTTAATTAATCTAAATTGAAATTGATAAAGACTACAATTAAAAACAATATTTAATAATATACAATTACAATTTTTAAAAGAATTTATGTAAATTGAGTAAACTCCGTTATATAGCGTTAAATTTTCAAATTTAACAGCATTAATGCTCACACATATTCATAACTTATATTAATTCTTTGTCATAGAAATTCCTCCATGAAGATGATCTTGGAGTAGATTTAAAGTACATAGGGAAAAACATATAAAAACAGCCACACCATCTTTCTCCATCAAAGTTATACCAACAGTGAAATATTGATACGCAAATATAAGAGGATTAAAATAAAATAGATATAGTATGTCAAGACTGTTCAGTCAAACGTGCTTGAATAAATATATATATATATATATATATATATATGTGTGTGTGTGCGTGTGTGTGTGTGTGTGTGTGTGTGTGTGTGTGTGAAAAGTGTGTGTGAAAAGTGTGTGTATATAAATATAAATAAAACGTGAAACCCAGGGTCACAAGCTCACATCTATCCAACCATATATATATATATATATATATATATATATATATATATATATATATATATATATATATATATCCTAGCCATTGCCCTGTTTATTTGAAGTTACCTTGGCTTGGCAGGAAATGTCAGCTATTATCGGACAAAATTTCGCCGTCCATTTTGTCTACATACAATGCTGTTAAGTTGCCCACGGTTTTTCATACTATAATTCTGCTTCTTTCCTTTTCTAAAGTTAGGCTGTCCTATTTTCATAAAAATTCTGTTGTTTATAAATTCAAATGCCGTTGCGACGCGGTATACATATGACGTACCAATCTAAGGTTGGAGACGAGAGTAGCGCAGCATGTTCCTGCTTTTGTGCGTTCAAGCAGTCCCGGTGAGCCTATAAGAAGAACAACTCAGTCAGTCCATGAGTCAGCAATTGGGCAACATTTGCTGGACAATCATGCTTGTGCCGCTGAGTACGAGGACACGTGGTTTTCAAGTTTATACATCGCTCGATCAACACACCACCTTTTACATCAGCCGTTTATATTAAATGTCATCAACCCAGTCTGTGCA
>OZ010593.1:16739881-16877381 GCA_963932145.1 Acanthosepion lycidas | reverse complement strand
AATTAGTTGTATAAGTTTTCAAATAAATTCCATCTAACACTTCTTAGAAGTCAATGATTTTACCTGAATCTGCAGACAGAATTTTACAGTAAATATGCAAGAAATACACACACAGATACACAGACGCGCACAAACACACATGCAGACACACACACATACATACAGACACAACAAACAAACACACACGCACGCGCACACACACACATAAATATATATTCAAACATGTTTGATTTACTTATATCGACAAGTTTTGTGCATTCAATTTTAGGAAACCATATTGATGTTAAGATTCGGTATCTGAAGCCTCAATTTGAACTACAAATATTGACGGCTGAGCTGAATCGAGCTGATATGACCAATGAGACGTACCAAAATGCATTTGACTGTATTCAGTTTATCATTTTCATACATCATTTAACACCATCTTTTCGCTATGAGAAATGTTTTGACAAACAAATATCAAACATGAAAGAAACTGAAATCATAAGATACATAACGAAAGCTTCACGCTGGACTTACGACATATGGACATATGAGAGCAGATTTACACGGTATCAGTATTACGGAGGCAGTCATCTATCGATCTCTCAGTGCAACATTTTACTTTATATATGTGTACGAGAGTTTGATCTAAGAGTGAATCTTACCTTTAACATCAGAAAATACTAAAGTACTAAAGAAATGTATAAATCTGCCGTGAGGTTGGGGGTGGGGGTTGTGGCTTTGATTGGTGTCAGGTTCTCGTAATGTGGTGTGTTACGGTTCGAAAATCTTATTTTTATGCACTTAAGATAATCCAATACAACAAACTACAGCACTGAATCTGGTCTCATCTTTTGTAAGTGGATTGTACAGATGGACAACACCAGCGACATAAGTAAAGAACAATTATTTGATAAAATACATCCTTCTGTATCTGAAACGCACCCATATATATATATATATATATATATATATATATATATATATATATATATATATATATATAATTATTTATTTTTAAAGAAAATAAAAATTTATAACATAAATATGTTATAAAAGTGATTTTATAACATATTTATGTTATAAATTTTTTTTTTCTTTAAAAATAAATAATTATATCTGCTCTACTTTGTATTGAGCACTCTTTTAAGAATAGTAATTGTTGGTTATTGGAATTCATTCCATATACACCAATCATATACTTGGATATATATATATATATATATATATATATATATATATATATATATATATATATATATATATATATATATATATATACACGTAGATAGATAGATAGATAGATAGATAGATAGATAGATAGATATACATTTATTATCGAAAACTATATGCCCAGATTTTCGTATTCAAACCTAAACAAAGTAATATGCGATGAATCAATATACAAAGATACATTATAAAAAGGTTGTTCCAAGATAATATATACATTTTTGAATCGTTATAACTTATTCAATTTATGTATTTCGACTTGTAAATAAGATTAATACAGGAGAAAGAATACGTTTTTATAGAATTTGAGAGTAAAATATATAAAAAAAACATAGAAAATTAACTTTAATAAGATAAAATCTACTTGGGGCAATGGCAGAATGTTCATATAATGATGAGTTCACTTGAAGTGCTCAAACTGGTTGCCGTTCTGTTCAATACACTTTTCATATCTTGAAGAAATAGACCTACAAACGTCCAGTATCAATTTATCTGGTATTTGAGCACATTCTTCTTCAATTACTACTCTCATTTCAGCAATTGTTTCAGGTTTCCTGCTGTAAACTTTGTCTTTTAGAAACCCCCACAAAAAGAAATATAAGGGTGCCAAATCTGGTGATCTAGGTGGGTATTCAAGTGTCGCTCTTCTTCCAATTCATCTGTTTCGCATATTTTCATCTATATAAGTTCACACATTACGCTAATGTATTATTAACTATTGATATTTAAAGAGTGTATGCATTATTTTAGGACACCCTGTATATATATATATATATATATATATATATATATATATATATATATATATATATATATATATATATATATATATATATATTATGAAATGGGCAAAGTTCGAAATTATTTTAAGACATTTTATGTTTATGCATTCTTTTTATAGATACAAATATTTAGGTAAATGCTGTTTTTATAATAAACAGTATTAAACAACATTTACCGGCCTGAATGTTCTAGAAATTTTCACAGTAAATTAGACTTTAAATATTTGTATCTATAAAAAAAATTTAAACATAAAATGTTTAATATATATATATATATATATATATATATATATATATATATATATATATATATATATATATATATATATAGAAGTGAACAAGGAATTCAAAACACAGAGGCGACAGGCTGTTTCATGGTTGACGCAATCGTCAGCCCTCGAATGCTAGATTTTTCCTCGGCTATTTATATATATGAGTCAGTGGTGCATTGTGGGTAATCTATTCCGGCAGGTATTTTTGGGGGAGTGGCTTGTTTGTTTATTTATTTATTTGTTTAGGTTAATTTATTTATTTTTCATTTTGTATTATTTATTCTTTTCGTTTATTGATGTTTTATTAACGTAGTAAAGAAAATGAGGTGGATTTACTAAGGTTGCTTATTTAATACTCGGTTTTGTATAATTAATTGTATAATCGTCCAACTTTTAGATTTCTTGCTGTAGTCTATTCTGCTATTTTCGCGAAATGACAGTTTTTAATTTATTTATTCGGATTAATTAGTTTTACTTGTTTTTGCTTATTTATGATTATTTTTATTATTCTAACGGTTATTTTAACGGGGTCGATTTATTAATTTGTTCATTTGTTTATTTATTTGGATTAAGTAAAAAGAATAAAAAATACAAAATAAAAAAACAAGAAAATAAGTTAACCCAAACAAATAAACAAGCGAACAAGCCACCCCGCAAAAATAATCGCCCGAATAGATTACCCACAATGCACCACTGACCGATATATACAAATAGCCAAAAAACAGTATGAAACAGCCTGTCGCCTCTTAGTGTTGACTTCAATGTTCACTTTTCTATTCATATTTACATACGCTCTGTCACTGATATTGAGCACTTTATCCCATAAATATAGCACACCTTAAAACTATATTTCTTCATATATATATATATATATATATATATATATATATATATATATATATAGAGAGAGAGAGAGAGAGAGGGAGAGAGAGAGAGAAAATGATCATTGAAGTCAACACTCAGAGGCGACAGGCCGTTTCATGCTAGACGCAATCGTCAGGCCTGACAATTGCGTCTAGCATGAAACAGCCTGTCACCTCTGAGAGTTGAATTAAGGGTTCACTTTGATATTTACATACGCTGAATTTCTGATATTGAGCACTTTATCCCTTAAATAACACATCTTAAAACTATCTCACTCTCTCTCTCTCTCTCTCTCTCTCTCTCTATATATATATATATATATATATATATATATATATATATATATATATGTATGTATGTATGTTAAAGTTTGCTTAAATGAAGATACGTGATGAAAAAATGCCCCAAACTTAATATTATTAAGAGGAAAAGGAGTTTTTTGACTACTTATTTATCTTGTTATTTCTTGAGTCCACGGGTGGCTATAAAATATTATAGGAAATGTTAACGTAACGAAAAACCGAGTAACAATTAAATCTTTAGTAGACACTAAGTCAATAACTATTTTATAAGATTATACAAGTGCTCAAATCCAAGAGAAAAAAAACACATTGATTTTGATTTTTTTTCAAATCCCAGGAATTGTCGGATTTTAATTAAACTTTCTGAACATATTGACAAAAGAATGGAATCATTTTAGATATATTTTTTTTTTAAATTCTTGGTAAAAAAAAAATTAATCTGTTTCCTCGCATTTATTTAAATTATGACATTTCGATAAAATAATGTCATAGCTTTTAATGTTTACATTGATTACAGGCAGAAGGCATTTGGAAAATTTAAAACATGTTTTTCTTTTGTAAATCAGGTCTCTCACTTACCTACACTGAATCCTGAAATAAATAGGGCAATAAAACTGAGGCATTATTTAATTAGAAAAGCTTCATTTTGTTATAAGATTGAGATATATTATGGAAAATATTTTCTGGAGAAAAACATTTATTCGGTGAATAATGAATACTTACAATAATTATTTTAATATTTAAAAAAACAATATAAATAGAAGAATTCATAAAATCTTAAATATTTTAAAATGATGTAATAATTTATATAAAATATCTATATATTTATCATGGCTGAAAACGCTTACTACAATTCAGCAATCCAAAGTATTTTACAAAAAAAAAAAAAAAGATTTTTTTTGTCTGTCTATATACGTGAAGATTTTTATAAAATACGGACGCCCATACACGACAGCATCAGGAAATAAGAGCGGTGACTATATTAAATTTAAAGCCAAAATCAGATTCAGTAAAGTAGTAGATCACTTAGGATATTAAGAGCGGTAAATATATTAAATCTATAGCCAAAGTCAAAATCAGTAAAATATTAGATCTCTTAGAATATTAAGAGCGGTAAAAATATTACATCTATAGCCAAAGTCAAATTCAGTAAAATATTAAATCACTTAGAATATTAAGAGCGGTAACTATATTAAATTTAAAGGCAAAGTCAAATTCAGTAAAATATTAGATCACTTCGAATATTAAGAGGGGTAACTCTATTCAATTTAAAGCCAAAGTCAAAATCAGTAAAATATTAGATCTCTTAGAATATTAAGAGCGGTAACTATATTAAATCTATAGCCAAAGTCAAATTCAGTAAAATATTAGATCTCTTAGAATATTAAGAGCGGTAAATATATTAAATTTAAAGCCAAAGTCAAAATCAGTAAAATATTAAATCTCTTAGAATATTAAGAGCGGTAAATATATTAAATCTATAGCCAAAGTCAAAATCAGTAAAATATTAAATCACTTAGGATATTAAGAGCGGTAACTATGTTCAATTTTGAGCCAAAATCATATTCAGTAAAATATTAGATCACTGAGAATATTAAGAGCGGTAACTATATTAAATTATAAAGCCAAAGTCATATCCAGTAAAATGTTAGATCACTTAGAATATTAAGAGCGGTAACTATATGAAATTTAAAGCCAAAGTCAAATTCAGTAAAATATTAGATCACTTAGAATATTAAGAGGGGTAACTATATTGAATTTAAAGCCAAAGTCAAATTCATTAAAATATTAGATCACTTAGAATATTAAGAGGGGAAACTATATTAAATCTATAGCCAAAGTCAAAATCAGTAAAATATTAAATCTCTTAGAATATTAAGAGCGGTAAATATATTAAATCTATAGCCAAAGTCAAATTCAGTAAAATATTACATCTCTTAGAATATTAGGAGCGGTAGCTATATTAAATTTAAAGCCAAAGGTCATATTCAGTAAAATATTAGATCACTTAGAATATTAAGAGCGTAAATATATTAAATTTAAAGCTAAAGTGAAATTCAGTAAAATATTAGATCACTTAGAATATTAAGAGCGGTAACTATATAAAATTTAAAGACAAAGTCATATTCAGTAAAATATTAGATCACTTAGAAAATTAAGAGCGGTAACTATACTAAATTTAAAGCCAAAGTCAAATTCAGTAAAATATTAGATCACTTAGAATATGAAGAGCGTAAATATATTAAATTTAAAGCCAAAGTGAAATTCAGTAAAATATTAGATCACTTAGAATATTAAGAGGGGTAACTATATTAAATTTGAAGCCAAAGTTAAAATCAGAAAAATATTAGATCACTTAGAATATTAAGAGCGGTAACTATACTAAATTTAAAGCCAAAGTAAAGTTCAGTAAAATATTAAATCACTTAGAATATTAAGTGCGGTAACTATATTAAATCTATAGCCAAAGTCAAAATGAGTAAAATATGAGATCACTTAGAATATTAAGAGCGGTAACTATATTAAATTTAAAGCCAAACTCAAGATCTGTAAAACATTAGATCACTTAGAATATGAAGAGCGGTTACAATGTTAAATTTCGAGCCAAAGTCATATTCAGTAAAATATTAGATCACTTAGAATATTAAGAGCGGTAACTATATTAAATTTAAAGCCAAAGTCAAGTTCAGGTAAATATTAGATCACTTAGAATATTAAGAGCGGTAATTATATTCAATTTAAAGCCAAAGTCAAATTCAGTAAAATATTAGATCACCTAGAATATTAAGAGCGTAAATATATTAAAGTGAAAGCCACAGTCAAATTCAGTAAAATATTACATCTCTTAGAATATTAGGAGCGGTAACTATATTAAATTTAAAGCCAAAGGTCATATTCAGTAAAATATTAGATCACTTAGAATATTAAGAGCGTAAATATATTAAATTTAAAGCGAAAGTGAAATTTAGTAAAATATTAGATCACTTAGAATATGAAGAGCGGTAACTATATTAAATTTAAAGCCAAAGTCAAATTCAGTAAAATATTAGATCGCTTAGAATATTAAGACCGGTAACTATATTAAATTTAAAGCCAAAGTCATATTCAGTAAAATATTAGATCACTTACAATATTAAGAGCCGTAACTATATTAAATTTAAAGCCAAAGTCATATTCAGTAAAATATAAGATCACTGAGAATATTAAGAGCGGTAACTATATTAAATATAAAGCAAAAGTCAAATTCAGTAAAATATTAGATCACTTACAATATTAAGAGCCGTAACTATATTAAATTTAAAGCCAAAGTCAAATTCAGTAAAATATTAGATCACATAGAATATTAAGAGCGGTAACTATATTAAATTTAAAGTCAAAGTCAAGTTCAGTAAAATATTAGATCAAAAGAATATTAAGAGCAGTTACAATGTTAAACTTCGAGCCAAAATCATATTGAGTAAAATATTACATCACTTAGAATATTAAGAGCGGTAACTATATTAAATTTAAAGCCAAAGTCATATTCAATAAAATATTAGATCACTTAGAATATTAAGAGCGGTAACTATATTAAATTTAAAGCCAAAGTCAAAATCAATAAAATATTAGATCACGTAGAATATTAAGAGCGGTAACTATATTAAATTTAAAGCCAAAGTCAAATTCAGTAAAATATTAGATCACTTAGAATATTAAGAGCGGTAACTATATTAAATTTAAAGCCAAACTCAAGTTCTGTAAAACATTAGATCACTTAGAATATGAAGAGCGGTTACAATGTTAAATTTCGAGCCAAAGACATATTCAGTAAAATATTAGATCACTTAGAATATTAAGAGCGGTAACTACATTAAATTTAAAGCCAAAGTCTTATTCAACAAAATATTAGATCACTTAGAATATTAAGAGCGGTAACTATATTAAATTTAAAGCCAAAGTCAAATTCAGTAAAATATTGGATCACTAAGAAGATTAAGAGCCGTAACTATACTAAATTTAAAGCCAAAGTCAAATTCAGTAATATATTAGATCACTTAGAATATTAAGAGCGGTAACTATATTAAATTTAAAGCCAAAGTCAAATTCAGTAAAATATTCGATCACTAAGAATATTAAGAGCGGTAAGTATACTAAATTTAAAGTCAAAGTCAAATTCAGTAAAATATTAGATCACTTAGAATATTAAGAGCGGTAACTATATTAAATTTAAAGCCAAAGACAAATTCAGTAATATATTAGATCACTTAGAATATTAAGAGCGGTAACTATATTAAATTTAAAGCCAAAGTCAAATTCAGTAAAATATTAGATCACATAGAATATTAAGAGCGGTAACTATATTAAATTTAAAGCCAAAGTCAAATTCAGTAAAATATTAGATCACCTAGAATATTAAGAGCGTAACTATATTAAATTTAAAGTCAAAGTGAAATTCAGTAAAGTATTACATCAATTAGAATATTAAGAGCGGTAACTATATTAAATTTAAAGTCAAAGTGAAATTCAGTAAAATATTAGATCAATTAGAATATTAAGAGCGGTAAATATATTGCATTTAAAGCCAAAGTCAGATTCAGTAAAATATTAGATCACTTAGAATATTAAGAGCGGTAAGTATGTTAAATTCCGAGCCAAAGTCATATTCAGTAAAACATTAGATCACTTAGAATATTAAGAAGGGTAACGATATTAAATGTAAGGCCAAAATCATATTTAGTAAAATATTAATCGCTTAGAATATTAAGATAGATAAATATATTAAATATAAAGCCAAAGTGAAATTCAGTAAAATATTTTATCACTTAGAATATTAACAGCGGTAAATATATTAAATTTAGAACCAAAGTAAAATTCCATAAAATATTAGATTAATTAGAATATTAAGAGCGGTAACTATATTAACTTTAAAGCCTAAGTCAAATTCAGTAAAATATTAGATCACTTAGAATATTAAGAGCGGTAACTATATTAAATTTAAGCCAAAGTCAAATTCAGTAAAATATTAGATCACTTAGAATATTAAGAGCGGTAATTATATTAAATTTAAAGCCAAAGTCAAGTTCAGTAAAATATTAGATCACTTAGAATATTAAGAGCGGTAACTATATTAAATTTAAAGCCAAAGTCAAATTCAGTAAAATATTAAATCACTTAGTATATTAAGATCGGTAAAAATGTCAAATTTCGAGCCAAAGTAATATTCAGTAAAATATTAGATAACTTAGAATATTAAGAGCGGTAACTATATTAAATGTAAAGCCAAAGTCATATTCAGTAAAATATTACATCACTTAGAATATTAAGAGCAGTAACTATATTAAATTTAAAGCCAAAGACAAATTCAGTAAATTATTAGATCACATAGAATATGAATAGCGGTAACTATATTAAATTTAAAGCCAAAGTCAAATTCAGTAAAATATTAAATCGCTTAGAATATTAAGATTGATAAATATATTAAATATAAAGCCAAAGTGAAATTGAGTAAAATATTTGATGACTGAGAATATTAACAGCCGTAAATATATTAAATTTAGAACCAAATTAAAATTCAATAAAATATTAGATCAATTAGAATATTAAGAGCGGTAACTATATTAACTTTGAAGCCAAAGTCAAATTCAGTAAAATATTAGTCCACTTAGAATATTAAGACCGGTAACTATATTACATTTAAAGCCAAATCAAATTCAGTAAAATATTATATCACTTAGAATATTGAGATCGATAAATATATTAAATATAAAGCCATAGTGAAATTCAGTAAAATATTAAATCACTTAGAATATTAAGTGCGGTAACTATATTAAATCTATAGCCAAAGTCAAAATGAGTAAAATATGAGATCACTTAGAATATTAAGAGCGGTAACTATATTAAATTTAAAGCCAAACTCAAGATCTGTAAAACATTAGATCACTTAGAATATGAAGAGCGGTTACAATGTTAAATTTCGAGCCAAAGTCATATTCAGTAAAATATTAGATCACTTAGAATATTAAGAGCGGTAACTATATTAAATTTAAAGCCAAAGTCAAGTTCAGGTAAATATTAGATCACTTAGAATATTAAGAGCGGTAATTATATTCAATTTAAAGCCAAAGTCAAATTCAGTAAAATATTAGATCACCTAGAATATTAAGAGCGTAAATATATTAAAGTGAAAGCCACAGTCAAATTCAGTAAAATATTACATCTCTTAGAATATTAGGAGCGGTAACTATATTAAATTTAAAGCCAAAGGTCATATTCAGTAAAATATTAGATCACTTAGAATATTAAGAGCGTAAATATATTAAATTTAAAGCGAAAGTGAAATTTAGTAAAATATTAGATCACTTAGAATATGAAGAGCGGTAACTATATTAAATTTAAAGCCAAAGTCAAATTCAGTAAAATATTAGATCGCTTAGAATATTAAGACCGGTAACTATATTAAATTTAAAGCCAAAGTCATATTCAGTAAAATATTAGATCACTTACAATATTAAGAGCCGTAACTATATTAAATTTAAAGCCAAAGTCATATTCAGTAAAATATAAGATCACTGAGAATATTAAGAGCGGTAACTATATTAAATATAAAGCAAAAGTCAAATTCAGTAAAATATTAGATCACTTACAATATTAAGAGCCGTAACTATATTAAATTTAAAGCCAAAGTCAAATTCAGTAAAATATTAGATCACATAGAATATTAAGAGCGGTAACTATATTAAATTTAAAGTCAAAGTCAAGTTCAGTAAAATATTAGATCAAAAGAATATTAAGAGCAGTTACAATGTTAAACTTCGAGCCAAAATCATATTGAGTAAAATATTACATCACTTAGAATATTAAGAGCGGTAACTATATTAAATTTAAAGCCAAAGTCATATTCAATAAAATATTAGATCACTTAGAATATTAAGAGCGGTAACTATATTAAATTTAAAGCCAAAGTCAAAATCAATAAAATATTAGATCACGTAGAATATTAAGAGCGGTAACTATATTAAATTTAAAGCCAAAGTCAAATTCAGTAAAATATTAGATCACTTAGAATATTAAGAGCGGTAACTATATTAAATTTAAAGCCAAACTCAAGTTCTGTAAAACATTAGATCACTTAGAATATGAAGAGCGGTTACAATGTTAAATTTCGAGCCAAAGACATATTCAGTAAAATATTAGATCACTTAGAATATTAAGAGCGGTAACTACATTAAATTTAAAGCCAAAGTCTTATTCAACAAAATATTAGATCACTTAGAATATTAAGAGCGGTAACTATATTAAATTTAAAGCCAAAGTCAAATTCAGTAAAATATTGGATCACTAAGAAGATTAAGAGCCGTAACTATACTAAATTTAAAGCCAAAGTCAAATTCAGTAATATATTAGATCACTTAGAATATTAAGAGCGGTAACTATATTAAATTTAAAGCCAAAGTCAAATTCAGTAAAATATTCGATCACTAAGAATATTAAGAGCGGTAAGTATACTAAATTTAAAGTCAAAGTCAAATTCAGTAAAATATTAGATCACTTAGAATATTAAGAGCGGTAACTATATTAAATTTAAAGCCAAAGACAAATTCAGTAATATATTAGATCACTTAGAATATTAAGAGCGGTAACTATATTAAATTTAAAGCCAAAGTCAAATTCAGTAAAATATTAGATCACATAGAATATTAAGAGCGGTAACTATATTAAATTTAAAGCCAAAGTCAAATTCAGTAAAATATTAGATCACCTAGAATATTAAGAGCGTAACTATATTAAATTTAAAGTCAAAGTGAAATTCAGTAAAGTATTACATCAATTAGAATATTAAGAGCGGTAACTATATTAAATTTAAAGTCAAAGTGAAATTCAGTAAAATATTAGATCAATTAGAATATTAAGAGCGGTAAATATATTGCATTTAAAGCCAAAGTCAGATTCAGTAAAATATTAGATCACTTAGAATATTAAGAGCGGTAAGTATGTTAAATTCCGAGCCAAAGTCATATTCAGTAAAACATTAGATCACTTAGAATATTAAGAAGGGTAACGATATTAAATGTAAGGCCAAAATCATATTTAGTAAAATATTAATCGCTTAGAATATTAAGATAGATAAATATATTAAATATAAAGCCAAAGTGAAATTCAGTAAAATATTTTATCACTTAGAATATTAACAGCGGTAAATATATTAAATTTAGAACCAAAGTAAAATTCCATAAAATATTAGATTAATTAGAATATTAAGAGCGGTAACTATATTAACTTTAAAGCCTAAGTCAAATTCAGTAAAATATTAGATCACTTAGAATATTAAGAGCGGTAACTATATTAAATTTAAGCCAAAGTCAAATTCAGTAAAATATTAGATCACTTAGAATATTAAGAGCGGTAATTATATTAAATTTAAAGCCAAAGTCAAGTTCAGTAAAATATTAGATCACTTAGAATATTAAGAGCGGTAACTATATTAAATTTAAAGCCAAAGTCAAATTCAGTAAAATATTAAATCACTTAGTATATTAAGATCGGTAAAAATGTCAAATTTCGAGCCAAAGTAATATTCAGTAAAATATTAGATAACTTAGAATATTAAGAGCGGTAACTATATTAAATGTAAAGCCAAAGTCATATTCAGTAAAATATTACATCACTTAGAATATTAAGAGCAGTAACTATATTAAATTTAAAGCCAAAGACAAATTCAGTAAATTATTAGATCACATAGAATATGAATAGCGGTAACTATATTAAATTTAAAGCCAAAGTCAAATTCAGTAAAATATTAAATCGCTTAGAATATTAAGATTGATAAATATATTAAATATAAAGCCAAAGTGAAATTGAGTAAAATATTTGATGACTGAGAATATTAACAGCCGTAAATATATTAAATTTAGAACCAAATTAAAATTCAATAAAATATTAGATCAATTAGAATATTAAGAGCGGTAACTATATTAACTTTGAAGCCAAAGTCAAATTCAGTAAAATATTAGTCCACTTAGAATATTAAGACCGGTAACTATATTACATTTAAAGCCAAATCAAATTCAGTAAAATATTATATCACTTAGAATATTGAGATCGATAAATATATTAAATATAAAGCCATAGTGAAATTCAGTAAAATATTAGATCACTTAGAATATTAAGAGCGGTAAATATATCAAATTTAAAGCCGAAGTCAAATTCAGTAAAGTATTAGATCACTTAGAATATAAAGAGCGGTAACTATATTAAATTTAAAGCCAATGTCAAGTTCAGTATAATATTAGATCACTTAGAATATTAAGAGCGGTAACTATATTAAATTTAAAGCCAAAGTAAAATTCAGTAAAATATTAAATCACTTAGAATATTAAGAGCGGTAAATATATTAAATTTAAAGCCAAAGACAAATTCAGTAAAATATTAGATCACTTAGAATATTAAGAGCGGTAAGTATGTTAAATTCCGAGCCAAAGTCATATTCTGTAAAATATTAGATCACTTAGAATATTAAGAGCGGTAAGTATGTTAAATTCCGAGCCAAAGTCATATTCAGTAAAATATTAGATCTCATAGAATATTAAGAGCGGTAACTATATTAAATTTGAAGCCAATGTCATATTCAATAAAATATTACATCACTTAGAATATTAAGAGCGGAAAATATATTAAATTTAAAGCCAAAGTCAAATTCAGTAAAATATTAGATCACCTAGAATATTAAGAGCGTAACTATATTAAATTTAAAGTCAAATTGAAATTCAGTAAAGTATTACATCAATTAGAATATTAAGAGCGGTAACTATATTAAATTTAAAGCCAAAGATAAATTCAGTAAAATATTAGATCAATTAGAATATTAAGAGCGGTAAATATATTGCATTTAAAGCCAAAGTCAGATTCAGTAAAATATTAGATCACTTAGAATATTAAGAGCGGTAAGTATGTTAAATTCCGAGCCAAAGTCATATTCAGTAAAATATTAGATCACTTAGAATATTAAGAACGGTAACGATATTAAATGTAAGGCCAAAATCATATTTAGTAAAATATTAATCGCTTAGAATATTAAGATAGATAAATATATTAAATATAAAGCCAAAGTGAAATTCAGTAAAATATTTCATCACTTAGAATATTAACAGCGGTAAATATATTAAATTTAGAACCAAAGTAAAATTCCATAAAATATTAGATTAATTAGAATATTAAGAGCGGTAACTATATTAACTTTAAAGCCTAAGTCAAATTCAGTAAAATATTAGATCACTTAGAATATTAAGAGCGGTAAGTATATTAAATTTAAGCCAAGTCAAATTCAGTAAAATATTAGATCACTTAGAATATTAAGAGCGGTAATTATATTAAATTTAAAGCCAAAGTCAAGTTCAGTAAAATATTAGATCACTTAGAATATTAAGAGCGGTAACTATATTAAATTTAAAGTCAAAGTCAAATTCAGTAAAATATTAAATCACTTAGTATATTAAGATCGGTAAAAATGTCAAATTTCGAGCCAAAATAATATTCAGTAAAATATTAGATCACTTAGAATATTAAGAGCGGTAACTATATTAAATGTAAAGCCAAAGTCATATTCAGTAAAATATTACATCACTTAGAATATTAAGAGCGGTAACTATATTAAATTTAAAGCCAAAGACAAATTCAGTAAATTATTAGATCACATAGAATATGAATAGCGGTAACTATATTAAATTTAAAGCCAAAGTCAAATTCAGTAAAATATTAAATCGCTTAGAATATTAAGATTGATAAATATATTAAATATAAAGCCAAAGTGAAATTGAGTAAAATATTTGATGACTTAGAATATTAACAGCCGTAAATATATTAAATTTAGAACCAAATTAAAATTCAATAAAATATTAGATCAATTAGAATATTAAGAGCGGTAACTATATTAACTTTGAAGCCAAACTCAAATTCAGTAAAATATTAGTCCACTTAGAATATTAAGACCGGTAACTATATTACATTTAAAGCCAAATCAAATTCAGTAAAATATTATATCACTTAGAATATTGAGATCGATAAATATATTAAATATAAAGCCATAGTGAAATTCAGTAAAATATTAGATCACTTAGAATATTAAGAGCGGTAACTATATTAAATTTAAAGCCAATGTCAAGTTCAGTAAAATATTAGATCACTTAGAATATTAAGAGCGGTAAGTATGTTAAATTCCGAGCCAAAGTCATATTCAGTAAAATATTAGATCACTTAGAATATTAAGAGCGGTAAGTATGTTAAATTCCGAGCCAAAGTCATATTCAGTAAAATATTAGATCTCATAGAATATTAAGAGCGGTAACTATATTAAATTTGAAGCCAAAGTCATATTCAATAAAATATTACATCACTTAGAATATTAAGAGCGGTAACTATATAAAATTTGAAGCCTAAGTCATATTTAGTAAAATATTAGATCACTTAGAATATTAAGATCGGTAACAATATTAAATTTCGAGAGAAAGTCATATTCAGTAAAATATTAGATCACTTAGAATATTAAGAACGCTAACTATATGAAATGTAAGGCCAAAATCATATTCTGTAAAATATTACAACAATTAAAATATTAAGATCGATAAATATATTAAACATAAAGCCAAAGTGAAATTCAGTAAAATATTTGATCACTTAGAATATTAACAGCGGTAAATATATTAATTTTAGAACCAAAGTAAAATTCAATAAAATATTAGATCAATTAGAATATTAAGAGCGGTAACTATATTAACTTTAAAGCCAAACTCAAATTCAGTAAAATATTAGATCACTTAGAATATCAAGAGCGGTAACTATAGTAAATTTAAGCCAAAGTCAAATTCAGTAAAATATTAGATCACTTAGAATATTAAGAGCGGTAATTATAATAAATTTAAAGCCAAAGTCAAGTTCAGTAACATATTCGATCACTTAGAGTATTAAGTGCGGTAACTATATTAAATTTAAAGCCAAAGACAAATTCAGTAAATTATTAGATCACATAGAATATGAATAGCGGTAACTATATTAAATGTAAAGCCAAAGTCAAATTCAGTAAAATATTAAATCGCTTAGAATATTAAGATTGATAAATATATTAAATATAAAGCCAAAGTGAAATTGAGTAAAATATTTGATGTCTTAGAATATTAATAGCGGTAAATATATTAAAATTAGAACCAAATTAAAATTCAATAAAATATTAGATCAATTACAATATTAAGAGCGGTAACTATATTAACATTGAAGCCAAAGTCAAATTCAGTAAAACATTAGTTCACTTAGAATATTAAGAGCGGTAACTATATTACATTTAAAGCCAAAGTCAAATTCAGTAAAATATTACATCAATTAAAATATTAAAATCGATAAATATATTAAATATAAAGCCAAAGTGAAATTCAGTAAAATATTTGATCACTTAGAATATTAACAGCGGTAAATATATTAAATTTAGAACCAAAGTAAAATTCAATAAAATATTAGATCAATTAGTATATTAAGAGCGGTAACTATATTAAATTTAAAGCCAAAGTCAAGTTCAGTAAAATATTAGATCACTTAGAATATTAGGAGCGGTAAATATTTTAAATTTAAAGCCAAAGTCAAATGCAGTAAAATATTAGATCACTTAGAATATTAAGATCGGTAACAATGTTAAATTTCGAGCCAAAGTCATATTCAGTAAAATATTAGATCACTTAGAATATTAAGAGCGGTAACTATATTAAATGTAAGGCCAAAGTCATATTCAGTAAAATATTACATCACTTAGAATATTAAGAGCGGTAATTATATTAAATTTAAAGCTAAGACAAATTCAGTAAATTATTAGATCATATAGAATATGAATAGCGGTAACTATATTCAATTTAAAGCCAAAGTCAAATTCAGTAAAATATTAAACGCTTAGAATATTAAGATTGATAAATATATTAAATATAAAGCCAAAGTGAAATTGAGTAAAATATTTGATGACTTAGAATATTAACAGCGGTAAATATATTAAATTTAGAAGCAAAGTAAAATTCAATAAAATATTAGATCAATTAGAATATTAAGAGCGGTAACTATATTAACTTTAAAGCCAAAGTCAAATTCAGTGAAATATTAGTTCACTTAGAATATTAAGAGCGGTAACTATATTAAATTTAAAGCCAAAGTCAAATTCAGTAAAATATTAAATCACTTAGAATATTGAGATGGATAAATATATTAAATATAAAGCCAAAGTGAAATTCAGTAAAATATTATATCACTTAGAATATTAAGAGCGGTAACAATGTTAAATTTCGAGACAAATTCATATTCAGTAAAATATTAGATCCCTTAGAATATGAAGAGCGGTAACTATATTATATTTAAAGTCAAATTCAGTAAAATATTAAATCATTTAGACTATTAAGATTTGTAAATATATTAAATATAATGCCAAAGTCAAAATCAGTAAAATATTAGATCACTTAGAATAATAACAGCGGTAAATATATTAAATTTAAAGCCAAAGTCAAATTCAGTAAAATATTAGATAACTTAGAATATTAAGAGCGTTAACTATATTAAATTTAAGCCAAATTCAAATTCAGTACAATATTAGATCACTTAGAATATTAAGAGCGGTAACTATATTAAATTTAATGCCAAAGTCAAATTCAGTAAATTATTAGATCACTTAGAATATTAAGAGCGGTAAGTATATTAATTTAAAGTCAAAGTCAAATTCAGTAAAATATTAGATCACTTAGAATATTAAGATCGGTAAATATATTAAATATAATGCCTAAGTCAAATTCAGTAAAATATTAGATCACTTAGAAAATTAACAGCTGTAAATATATTAAATTTAAAACCAAAGTCAAATTCAATAAAATATTAGATCAATTAGAATATTAAGAGCGGTAACTATATTATCCTTAAAGCTAAAGTCAAATTCAGTAAAATATTAGATCACTTAGAATATTAGGAGCGGTAACTATGTTAAATTTCGAGCCAAAGTCATATTCAGTAAAATAATGGATCAGTTAGAATATTAAGAGCGGAAACTATATTAAATTTGAAGCCATAGTCAAATTCCCTAAAATATTAGATCACTTAGAATATTAAGAGCGGTAACTATATAAAATTTAAAGCCAAAGTCAAATTCAGTAAAATATTAGATCCCTTAGAATATGAAGAGCGGTAACTATATTATATTTAAAGTCAAATTCAGTAAAATATTAAATCAATTAGACTATTAAGATCGGTAAATATATTAAATATAATGCCAAAGTCAAATTCAGTAAAATATTAGATCACTTAGAATATTAAGAGCGGTAACTATATTAAATTTAATGCCAACGTCAAATTCAGTAAATTATTAGATCACTTAGAATATTAAGAGCGGTAAGTATATTAAATTTAAAGTCAAAGTCAAATTCAGTATAATATTAGATCACTTAGTATATTAACAGCGGTAACTATATTAAATTTAAAGCCAAATCAAATTCAGTAAAATATTATATCACTTAGAATATTAAGAGCGGTAACTATATTAAATTTAAAGCCAATCAAATTCAGTAAAATATTAGATCACTTAAAAAATTAAAGCAGTAACTATATTAAATTTAGAGCCAAAGACAAGTTCAGGAAAATATTAGATCACTTAGAATATTAAGAGCGGTAACTATATTAAATTTCAAGCCAAAGTCAAATTCAGTAAAATATTGGATTAGTTAGAATATTAAGAGCGGTAACTATATTAAATTTAAAGCCAAAGTCATATTCAGTAAAATATAAGATCACTGAGAATATTAAGAGCGGTAACTATATTAAATTTGAAGCCAAAGTCAAATTCAGTAAAATATTAGATCACTTAGAATATTAAGAGCGGTAACTATATTAAATTTAAAGCCAAAGTCAAATTCAGTAAAATATCAGATAACTTCGAATATTAAGAGCGGTAACTATGTTAAATTCCGGGCCAAAATCATATTCAGTAAAATATTAGATCACTTAGAATATTAAGAGCGGTGACTATATTAAATTTAAAGCCAAATTCAAAGTCAGTAAAATATTAGATCACTTAGAATTTTAAGAGCGGTAACTATATTAAATTTGAAGCCAAAATCAAATTCCCTAAAATATTAGATCCCTTAGAATATTAATGGATGTAAATATATTCAATTTAAAACCAAAGTCAAATTCAGTAAAATATTAGATCCCTTAGAATATTAAGAGTGGTAACTATATTAAAGTTAAAGCCAAAATCAAATTCAGTAAAATATTAGATCACTTAGAATATTAAGAGCGGTAATTCTATTAAATTTAAAACTAAATTCAAATTCAGTTAAATATTACATTACTTAAAATATTAAGAGCGGTAACTATATTAAAGTTAAAGCCAATGTCAAATTCACTAAAATATTAGTTCACTTGGAATATTAAGATCGGTAACTATATTAAATTTACACCAAATTCAAATTCAGTTAAATATTAGATGACTTAGAATATTAAGAGCGGTAAGTATATTAAATTTAAAACCAAAGACATATTCAGTACAATATTAGGTCACTTAGAACATTAAGAGCGGTAACTATATTGAAGTTAAATCCGAAGACCTATTCAGTACAATATTAGCTCACTTAGAATATTAAGAGCGGTAACTATGTCAAATTTCGCATCAAAGTCATATTCAGTAAAATATTAGTAAAATATTAAATATATTATAGTTAAAGCCAATGTAAAATTCAGTAAATTATTAGATCACTTAGAATATTAAGAGCGGTAAATATGAAATTTAATACCAAATTAAAATTCAGTTAACTATTAGATTACTTAGAATATTAAGAGCGGTAAGTAAATTAAAGTTAAAGGGAATGTCAAATTCAGTAAAATATGAGATCACTTGGAATATTAAAAGCGGTAACTATATTAATTATTAAACCAAAATCAAATTTAGTAACATATTCGATCACTTAGTATATTAAGAGCGGTAACTATATTAAATTTAAAACCAAATTCAAATTCAGTAAAATATTAGATCACTTACAATATTAAGAACGGTAACTATATTAAATTTGAAACCAAAGTCATATTCAGTACAATATTAGATCACTTAGAATATTAAGAGTCGTAACTATGTTAAATTTAAACCCAAAGTCAAATTCAGCAAAAAATTAGATCACATAGAATATTAAAAGCGGTAAGTATTATGTTGGTGCAAAAATAATGACGTAATAATGTCGTTTTCTGATTTATTTTTAACGTCATTATTATGTCATTATTTTTAAACCATCTAATATATTATATTTAAAGCCAAAATCAAATTCAGTAAAATATTAGATCGCTCAGAATATTAAGTCATTTAACTATATTAAATTTAAAGCCAAATTCATATTCTTCAAATTTTACGATCACTTAGAATATTAAGGGCGGTAACTATATTAAATTTTTAGCGAAAGTCACATTCAGTATAATATTAGATCACTTAGAATATTAAGAGCGGTAACTATATTAAATTTACAAACAAATTCAAATTCAGCAAAATATTTGATCACTTAGAATATTAAGAGCGATAACTATATTAAAGTTAAAACGAAATTGAAATTCAGTCAAATTTTAGATCACTTAGGATATTAAGAGCGGTAACTATATTAAAGTTAAAGCCAATTCAAATTCAGTTAAATATTAGATCACTTACAATATTAAGATCGGTAACTATATTAAAGTTAAAGCCAATTCAAATTCAGTTAAATATTAGATCACTTAGAATGTTAAGAGCGGTAACCATATATAAAATTTAAAACCAAATTCAAATTCAGTAAAATATTTGATCACTTAGAATATTAAGAGCGGTAACTATAATAAATTTAATGCCAAATTAAAATTCAGTAAAATATTAGATCACTTAGAATATTAAGAGGCGTAACTATATTAAATTTAAAGGCAAAGTCATATTCAGTACAATATTAGATCACTTAGAGTATTAAGAGTGGTAACTATGCTAAATTTAAAGCCAAAGTCAAATTCAGCAAAACATTAGATCACATAGAATATTAAGAGCGGTAAGTATTATGTTGGTGCAAAAATAATGATATAATAATGTCGTTTTCTGACTTATTTTTACGTCATTATTATGTCATTATTTTTACACCGTCTAATATATTATATTTAAAGCCAAAATCACATTCAGTAAAATATTAGATCGCTCAGAATATTAAGTCAGTTAACTATATTAAATTCAAAGCCCAAATCAAATTCTGCAAAATATTAGATCACTTAGAATATTACGTCCTTTAACTATATTAAATTTAAAGCCAAATTCAAATTCTTTAAATTTTACGATCACTTAGAATATTGAGGGCGGTAACTCTATTAAATTTTTACCGAAAGTCACATTCAGTTAAATATTAAATCACTTTGAATATTAATAGTGGTAACTATATTAAATTTAAAGCCAATGTCTAATTCAGCAAAATATTATGTCACTTAGAATATTAAGAGCGGTAATTATGTTAAATTTGAAGCTAAATTGAAATTCAGTAAAATATTAGATCACTTAGAATTTTAAGTGCGGTAACTATATTAAATTTAAAGGCAAAATCAAATGAAGTCAAATATTAGATAACTTAGAATATTAAGAGCGGTAATTATGTTAAATTTCAAGCCAAAATCATAATCAGGAAAATATTAGATCACTTAGAATATTAAGAGCGGTAACTATATTAAATTTAAAGTAAAAGTCAAATTCATTTAAATATTAGATCATTTGGAATATTAAGAACAGTACCTATATTAAGTGTAAAGCCCAAGTCAAATTCAGGAAAATACTAGATCACTTAGAATATTAAGTGCGGTAACTATATTAAATTTAAATCCAAAGTCAAATTCAGTAAAATATTAGATCTCTTAGAATATTAAGAGCGGTAACTATTAGCTTTGTGTAAAATAATGACGTCATAATGACGTTTTTTGACTTATTTTTAACGTCAAAAAATGACATTATTACTTCATCATTTTTACACCATCTAATATAATAAATTTAAAGCCAAAATCAAATTCACTGAAATATTATATCACTTAGAATATTATGAGCGGTAACTATATTAAATTTTAAGCCAAATTCTTATTCAGTAAATTATTAGATCAGTTAGAATATTAAGAGCGGTAACTATATTAAATTTAAAGCCAATGTCAAATTCAGTCAAATATTAGATCACTTAGAATATTAAGAGCGGTAACCATATTAAATTTTATCCAAATTCATATTCAGTAAATTATTAGATCACTTAGAATATTAAGAGCGGTAACTATATTAAATTTAAAGCCAAAGTCAATTTCAGTAAAATATTAGATCACTTAGAATATTAGGAGCGGTAACTATTATTTTTGTGCAAAAATAATGACGTAATAATGTCGTTTTTTGACTTATTTTTACCGTCAAAAAATGACATTATTACGTCATTTTTTTTCCACCATCTAATATATTAAAGTTAATACCAAAATCAAATTCTGTAAAATATTATATCATTTAGAATATTAAGAGCGGTATCTATATTAAATTCAAAGCCAAAATCAATTTCTGTCAAATATTAGATCACTTAGAATATTAAGTGCTTTAACTATATTAAATTTAAAGCCAAATCAAATTCAGTAAAATATCAGATAACTTAGAATATTTAGACCGGTAACTATATTAAATTTTAAGATAAAGTCATATTCAGTAAAATATTATATCACTTAGAATATTAAGATCGGTAACTATGTTAAATTTAAATATAAAGTCATATTCAGTAAAATATTAGATCACTTAGAATATTAAGAGCGGTAACTATATTAAATTTAAAGGCAAAGTCAAATTCAGTAAAATATTAGATCACTTACAATATTAAGAGCGGTAACTCTATTCAATATAAAGCCTAAGTCAAATTCACTAAAATATTAGATCACTTAGAATATTAAGAGCGGTTACTATATTAAATTTAAAGCTAATGTCATATTCAGTAAAATATTCGATCACTTAGAATATTAAGAGCGGTAACTATATTAAATTTAAAGCCAAAGTCAAATTCAGGAGAATATTAGTTCACTTAGTATATTTTTTCTAATTTTTTTAATTTACTGGGTAGTTTAAAAATGATATAAAATAGGCCCTTACGTTATATCCGGTCGTTATAGCTGATATTCGATTTTACATAATCCAAGTATTGCTCATATTTCGTTAAATTAAAGCGAGAATAAAGGACTAAGCATCAATTGCAGGAAGACCTAATGCTTGGTTTTCAGCCAAAAAATAAAATAAATACACAGCCCAAAATGCCAACTGTACATTGCAAACATGAAAATCAAACGAGTAAAACATTTTAAATATCTGCGAAGTGTTTTAGCAAAGTGCGACACTGAACTCCGAATGATCATTGAGATAGATGCATGCCTAAAGCTATGCAAATTAATAAGTAACAGGAAAGAATTTTTTTTAGAAACAAAGAAAAGATTTCTTGGTTTGTTAAATAATAGCAATCCCCAATACGGCATTGAATCGTGGACAATCTTTTCACAGATGAAGATAAAACTGGAATCAACAGAAATATGGCTCTTCAGAAGGATGCTGAGGACACCGTGAACTGAACCTTTTAGCAACAACGGAATTTTAGAGAAACTTTGAACAAAAAAGGATATTACACTTAACTTCAGAAAGAGACATTTCAAAGTTCTAAGACATATAAGGAGGAAACAGGGATTCGAAAATTTGACACTTACAGGACTTATTGAATACAAGAGAGACAGAGGAAAACTGCATAACCTACTTAACGAGCATGCGTAAATTGATCTTTGAACAGGATTTAGGAGAGTTGACAAAAATATATGTATTACTAAAGACTTCCATGGACAAGAAACTTTAGAGAGCCGTGATAGCCAACGTTCGGAATTGAAACGGAAAGAAGAAGATGGAGGCGGATGAGGAGTTGGGGGAGAATCCTCGCCTAACCTCGAAAACGAAATTAAACAACAAAAAGTTTAGCTGATTAATTTACTGAAAGTATATCAGATGGAGCAAAAGGTTGGTTAAATATTTGTTGCTCAATGACCAGCAAACCTAGTAAAATAATAAAAAAACAAAAACCGCCAGCTTGAACATGGAAAAATTATATAAACAGTTCTGTGTAAAGCTTCAAAGGATAAGAAATTGTAGAAAACCATGATAACCTATGTCTGGCAGTGAAACGGAAAGAAGAAGAAGAAGAAGAAGAAGAAGAAGAAGAAGAAGAAGAAGAAGAGGGAGAAGGAGCAGGAGAAGGAGGAGCAGGATGAGGAGCAGGAGGAGGAGCAGGAGGAGAATCCTAACCCAGAACTGAAATTAAATAACCGAAAGTTTACCTGATAAATAATTTACTGATATAAATTCATATTGAAAAGTTCTTTCCCAATATGCTTAAATTGCAAAGCCAAATCTACAGTTGTAAAATGACTTATAATATATGTTTTCTAAATAAGGAAATGTATATTGTTACTTTTAAACAAAAATAGAAACGTACAGAGAGCAATGAAATTAGAATAGGTTGAATGTAGAAACAAAATAACAAAATCGATGTAAGCGATAATAGAAGTGTTTAAGCAGTATAAATAGATAACTTTAAATAGTATACTAAGGAGAAAGGATAACAGATGGAGCAATAGGTTGGTTAAATATTTGATGTCCAATGACCAGAAAACCTATTAAAATAATTAAAAAAAACGCCAGTCTGGACATGGAAAAATGAGATAAACAATTCTGTGTAAAACATAGTACAGAAAAAGCACTGTCATGGTCACTATGGAATATGTTTGAGAAAGGTCGCGTTCGTCCAGCTGTTAACTTTAATTTCTACCTGATGACGACAA
Source organism: Acanthosepion lycidas (assembly GCA_963932145.1). Lineage (NCBI taxonomy): Eukaryota > Metazoa > Mollusca > Cephalopoda > Sepiida > Sepiidae > Acanthosepion > Acanthosepion lycidas. The sequence goes on along the minus strand of OZ010593.1, from coordinate 16,853,093 downwards.
CATATGCTGTCCATGTCTTTGTTTATTACTCTTCTTTGATTGTAAGAAGAAAACAGCGTAATTTTCTGGAATGTTTTTTCATCCGAATTTTTTTTTATATCCTAAGAGAACATCATCATTTTTTCTGAAGGAGATTGCGCTTGTCCCTATTGGTAAAACCAAAGAAAGCTGCTTGATTCGGAAGATTGGCAAATACAAGCTGGTAAAGGCAGCGCTAATTAAGCTAATCATCATGTAAGTATCGTCGTTTTTTCCTTACATGTAACAATGAAAAGTAAGAAAGTAGCAATGTAATTTTTATTAAACACCAAGTGAATAAATATTTATATCATGTTGATTTTACAAAAACTCAAATTTCCAAGAATTATATATATATATATATATATATATATATATATATATATATATATATATATATATAGTGCATCGGCGTGGTGTAATGGTTAGAAAGCTTATATGTTGCATGAAAAATTTCAAAGAAACGATAAACTCGTGTATACGAGACGCGGAAGCGACAAACGTATCGCAGCTCGTAACGTCACACATGACCACGCGAGTGTGAAAATGTAGAGTCAAGCAACAAAAACAGATTATCATTATTGTTTCGTCCGTATATTGTTTGATATATTGAAATGTAATTTTCATCATTGATAATGGCTTATGTAAGCCGAAAGCTTAGATTGGATTTAAACATATATCAATATAGTGATTTTCCTTTCGTCTTTCAGTGGTAATGTTATTAAGCTTATCAGACAATAGGGAAAGGAACTTACTTAAAATAAATAGACACAACTTGTCTATATTATTTAATGAAACATGCATCAATGAAAAATTGCTGCCTAATTATACACAGCATATATATATATATATATATATATATATATATATATATATATATATATATATATATATTTCATGTAGTGAAAAAGTATAAAATCCATCATTTCTTATAAAAATATTTATAAAATCTTACCAATAGAAAAATACGGAAAACCAATGATATTACTATACATCCAAAATAATGTAATTTTTTTAAAATAATTTCACAGTATAAGGCGGTAAAGTCGCTGGAGACACAAGGTAACATTGAGAGTGAAAGAATAAGAAAAAAGAGAAACATTATTAAGGAACGAGCATAATCGAAGTGTAATCAAGAAGACTGTCAATAACAATTGACATTGTATTAAAATTTTTGAGGTTGGAAGGCAAGCATAGCGTATTTTCTAAGATATTCATTACATGTTATAACTATTGTCTTAATCAAAATCTAAATTTCTCTCTATTAATCATCTGAGAGACCCCCCCCCCCATCGCTACCTTCCATCACCATGGCTGATGCTAACCTCCAGGATGCTCATGTTCTCAGCTGACATGAAATGGAAAGTCTACATTGAACCGATCGGTAGGCCAGCTGCTAAGTAAGTTGATTCTCTTCAAGAATCTATCCTACACATCTATAAGTCTACCATTCGTCCATGCTTAGAATATTGCTGTCACATATGGCCCAGATCCCCTTCTATTTATCTGATCAAAGTTCAAAGAAGAATCAGCATTATTATCGGTCATGATCTGGAGTTTCGGCTTCAGTCATTTTCCCCAGCGTCATAAGGTTTGCCTCTGTGTCTCTTCTCTAAATACTTTCATGGTAATTGTTCGAATGAGGTACTATGATACCTAGACTTTATGAATTTAAGTGCAGTATTAGACCAGCATTGAGATCTCATCAATTTATAGTTGAGCTGGCTAGATGTAACCATAAATTCTACGCTAGCAGTTTCTTCTCTCGCACTTTCCGATTGTGGAAATCCCTTCCGACTCGATGTTTCTCAGCCAACTTTAATCTGCAAAAATTTAAATGCAGTGTCTGTCGCTATCTGCTGTCCTCCTGATCACTCTTCCCGTTCGTTATTCTTAGTAACAGAAACATTAATAATGAACGGAATAAGTATTTCGATAATGAACGGAATAATTCTTTCACACCCACACACACACCCAGTAACCCCTTGTGTCTTAGTGGCTTTTCTGCCTTGCATATGGTGAAATTGATTAAAAATAAATAACTCATTTTTTTAGCTCGTCGACATGATTGATATATTCCTGAAATTTATAGTTCAGACGTCGATAGTCTTATTAGAAATGACAATTGTATTTGCATTCATGGGTTGGGATCGAGAAGGCACTTTCAACCAGCAAAGAATAGTCAGCTGCACAATAATAAAGGTTCTTTTACAACCAATCAAAACGTAACAGTAAAATATAAATGTAAATTATATAGTCAAATATAAAACGTTTCTTTTACGACCAATCAAAATGCAGCAGTGTACATCCAGTATTTGAACTTGTTCTTTTTCCAATTTTGTTTTAAACAAAATCAAGTCGTAAACATCAGCTATTGATTAGACAAAATGACATTTTTTTTGTTCTCTCTGTTAATAATTATGATTTTCCCACATGTATGCGTGAACACATCTTATGAACTGCATGGATTTTACAACTCGAGCGTTTCAATAGAACCAACACTGACCCCACTTTTATTTCTCGTCGCAACAGAAAAAAAAACAAAAAACTATTGCTGAAACGAAAGCGATAAAAACGGACATAATTAAAAGGGATAAAATAAGAAGACAATGATGGAAGTCGTCAATATTAAAATAGAAAAATAAATGAATTAAACATAAAAGACAACTACAGAATGCGCTTACCGGTTATCACTCCACACTCATCAGAACTCAAACGAATAAATTGTTTTTTCCCTAATGGCTAAAAGGGAAAAGATGAAAAATAACGTAGACACATATCATACTTATTATAAAACCCAGGTTGTGTGTGTGTGTCTGTACGTTTATATATTGGATCGGATTTCCTACATTTTTCAACCGATTTCAACAAAACTTCACAGAACTACGTAAAATTACCTTGCGGTGGTTCTGACAGCACCCAAATTTAGAAAAAACACAATTATTTTTGCTCAAAATCAATTTGAAAACACGATTAAGAGGCATCACGAGAATGAAGTGGGGACAACTCATATCGAGTTATACTTATTATAAAACCCAGTTTGTTTCTGTGTGTGTGTGTGTGTGTGTGTAGGTGTGTGTGTGTGTTCGTTTATATATGGGATTGGATTTCCTACATTTTTCAACAGATTTCAACAAAACTTCACTTTTTTTGGTAGGTGGTGTTTCTTATTGTCTTGCACACTTTTTTCTTTATTTTTACATTCAGAATACTTTAAAAATTCCATTTACAAGACAGTTGATTATAATAAAATTCTATTCAATCGGTAGACTCATAAAGATTGAAAACAATGTTTTTGTTTGAGTTTGGGTTTGACCAATTCGTAAAAAAAACAAAAAAAAAATCTAATTAAGACATGCATGTCCGTCAACCTTAAACAATAATCTTTGTTAATTTTATTTTTCAGTCTTTACGATGGTCGGTACTTGATCTATCACTTACTGTTACATCCCCGGGCAACGCCGGGCTCTACTGCTAGTCAGTAATATATTGAGACAAGTAATATTTTTTCAACAAATCATATTCGTAAATAAAACAAAAACCAAAAAAACATTCAGTTTTAACAACCATTCCATTTGTTACATGTGTATGTATACCGAAAATCCACCTTTCCTGGATTGCATATTCACTGCGAGTCGTTCGGTCCAAGATGGTATAAAATTAATCGATTCGTTCTGTCCAAGATGGTATAAAATTAATCGATTCGATCTGTCTAAGATGGTATAAAATTAATGGGTTCGATGTGTCTAATATGGTATAAAATTAATCGATTCGTTCTGTCCAAGATGGTATAAAATTAATCGATTCGATCTGTCTAAGATGGTATAAAATTAATGGGTTCGATGTGTCTAATATGGTATAAAATTAATCGATTCCATTTGTCCAAGATGGTATAAAATTAATCGATTCGATTTGTTCAAGATGGAGCTGATTTTGTTCTTAAAAAAACAAACTATAAATAGGAATAGCAAACGAATTTTCGTCACATTTGAGACTCACACACGCAAAGATACACACGGGAATTATGTGTCAAAATTGCCGCCAAAGAAACAAACTTTCTTTATGAGAGATTGGAAAAATTCATACAACAAACTTTTTCACTTAATGTCTTTCATAGAAAAATCTTTTGTCTAAATTAAATTCAACCTTTCAATCAAAGGCAGACAACTTTTTAGACATTGAACATTTCTGAAACAGCAAAGAACTTGTTTCTCTATAAACTTGTACACATCATTACAAACAAAGAAATTGTAAATTGTGTATATAAAATTTAATCTGTTGTTTCAAACATGTATTTTGTTTTGTTATGATTGAATATCGTTACCATTTGGCCATTTCTTATAATTTATGCTTGTGGATAGATATTGTATATTTTATTTGCAACACGATTTTAAATATTCACGCATCCTTCTTAGATCCACTAAAATATACTTTCAAAACCTACAAATGAAATGTTTCCTATCTCATCAGAAGTCTCCTTGATTAGTTGTCACAATATACAACCTCTTGTCAGTGTCCGCTGACTTGACCTTTCCTTCAGTGTTCCAATACTTACCTTTATCTAATTTTATTCCAACTCTATCTCCTTGTTTTAGAGTTAGTAAATTTCTGGCAAAATGGAATCTGTTAAAATTAATTCCTATTATGGTTTGACCTCTCTTGTTGATTTGTGTTAAATCGGGTTATTTTGGTAATATTTTTTTGGATGTAAAGGAAATAGTTGATATTTTTCTTCCCATATTTAATTCAGTGAGACAGACACCTGTGGCTTGAATTGGCGTACTCCGGTATGCCATTAATGCTTGAAATCTGTCTGATCGTTCGAAAATTCTCTTAGCTATTTTATCACCGCTTCTCCATTTGTTTAAGGACGATGTGGACTTGATGTTATGTATGTAAATCCATATCTGTTAGCGAAATCTTTGAAAGAATTGTTTCCCATTATCATTGACAAGTTCAACAAAAATTCCCCAACGTAAGAAGAATTTTTCAAATTCACTATAACACATTCGCTTGTCATTGGATTAAGCATTAGTATTTCTATATATCTTGAGAATTAATCTATTGCGGCAATATCTTGGTTTGATTTAGTTTATTTTGTTTTACAGCATATCAACCTCAATGGGTTATTTACCACCGACAACATTTTTAGGATAGATTCGTATGAATAAAATATGTATTCTTTGGTTTAGATTGGTTTGGTTTATTTTGTTTTACGGCACATCAACATCAATGGGTTATTTAATGCTGACAACATTTTTTATTGCTGATATTATTTTGTTTTGTCAAAAATCTGTTTCTGGTCATATTTTCCTTCAAAATTGTATTGCTGTTAATAATTTTTCAAAAAGTATTGCTGGTAATAGTTAATTATTTGACCATATCTGGGACCCTAACAGGTGCTACCACCCCGGGTCAGGGTGGAGCCGGGAACACCAGCAATTAATAGGTGGTTCCACACTTCTCAAAATCTCTTGATCAGAGGCCTTGCTGCTGGACGTAGTTTATCGTCTTACCCAGGACGCGGATGTAGTTCAACGTCTTACGCAGGACGAGCAATATATTTGTATCCTTGGTCAGTGAAAATACCTGAATCATTTCTTTGCCATAGACCTTGAGGAAGTGAGGTTTCTTTTAATTTTTCCCTTTTATTTTTTGGACGTTGTATGCTGCACAACGAGTGAGATGTGTTAGGCCACGAAACCGACAATTTGGCTCACTCGCTAGGCATTTGTTTAGTCCCAAGTAACCATTATGAAGTCTCCTTAATAATTCTGGTCAAAGTTTTTCAGGTATGACAATTCTGTCTTGAAACCATAGTAAATTGTCAGGAATTGATAATTCATACCGACTAGGAAAATATGGTCTTATGCTTTCTTTTATTCTTCCTTCTTTGTGTGTCTGTGTATTTAATGTTAGATTCATTACATTATTCGGACTGTTGTCCTCATCTTTCTTGCCATATTTATCATAACGTTTCGGTCGTCGTACGCTCCGACCTTCTTCAGATGAGGGCGATAGTCTGCATAATGTAAGTAGTGTAGATAATACCTCATCTCAGAGATTTAGACAGATGCATTATTTCCTGTATATTGTCCCTTGGTGAGTATTTATTTTTATTTCATTTAATTTTTTATCCAATGCTGGTCTTGTTATTGCAAGGCTGTTTGCGTATACGCTCAAATCTTTGAGATTGTTAACATGAGTGTCCGTCCATTTAATGTTAGATGGATTATTTCCTACTTACATTATTCAGAATATTGTCCTCATCTTTCTTGCCATATTTATCATAACGTTTAGGCCGTTGTACGCTCAGGCCTTCTTTAGATGAGGACAATAGTCCGAATAATGTAAATAGTGTACATAATACCTCATCTCATAAAGTCAGGCAGAGGCATTATTTTCTGTAATATTGTGGCTTGGTGAGTAGCTATTTTTATTTCATTTAATTTTTTATCCAATGCTGGCCTTGTTATTGCAAGGCAGTTTGTGTATACGTTTAAATCTTTGAGAGTAATAAGATCAGTGTCAGATAAAAGACTTCTTGGTAGTATTCTGTTATATTGGAGCATATCTTCTCGGTCACATCAGAAGACTTTGACTTCGTATTGGTGTATTGTAGATATCATGTGTGTTTATCAAAGATATAAGTGGTTTATGGTCCGTTAAGTTTTTAAGGGATTTGAGTACAGTGATATATCTGACAAACTTCTTACAAGCCCATACATAGCTCATACACTCTTGTTCAATGTGTGCATATTTCCTTTAAGTAATATTTAGTGTGCATGAGGCAAATGTTATTATTTTTAAGTTTCCGTCTATTTCTTGAAATATATTAGGTTGGTGCAAAAATAATGACGTAATAATGTCGTTTTTGACGTTAAAAAAGTACGTCAAAAAACGACATTATTACCTCATTATTTTTGCACCAAGCTACTAGATTCTCCAAGACTATAACTGCTAGCGTCAGCGCTAACTGCTCTAGCTCTGGTGCTTGACTTAGTAATGGCTTTATTCTTTTAAAGGAATTTTCTTGTGCGTAATCACACACAAATACAATGTCTTTTTTCAATAATTCGGTTATTGGTTGTAATGTTTCAAATAAGTTCGGTCACAATTTTTCTGAGCATACTATACAACACAATTCAGTTAAATTCTGTAGGTGCAGAAAACTCCTGAAAGTCTTTGTCTTTCCTTGTTGTGTTGAATTTCATGTCCAAATATTATTTGCCCAAAATATTCTACTTGTGTCTTCAATTCACACTTTTTCTTATTAAGCGTGAGTCCGGATTTTTGTAATGTTTTAAGAACCTGTTTTGTCTTTCTTCGTGATCGTCTGTCGTTCTACGATAGATTAGAAAATCGTCGACAATTCTTTCGATTCCTTGATTATTTAACAATACTCTAGGATTTTACTTTGAAGGATTTTCAGAGCTGATGTTATACCAAAAGATAATCTTTTGAAGCAATATCTTCCAAAATGAATAATGAAGGTCAGGAGTAGATAGCTTTCTTTACTTAATGGAATTTTGTAGAATCCACTGGTAGCATCCAATTTAGAAACTTCTTTTAGCTTCATTTACTTTAGGCGAAATTTGCTAACATGCAATCTTCTTTTCACTGCTACAATAATCTCTATCTATAAAAGGCAGGATGTGTGTGTGTGTGCGTGCGTAACGAATACACGGCCGCAATTTTCGACGGATTTGCACCAAAATTTACATACCCTTGCTCCAAGTTAGCGGGGAGGCCAAGACCGACTTTGCATTTCCCAACTCCCATCGATAGTGGAAATAATCGATTTTTTCATGCTTGTATGGTAGTTTTCATGTAGTTTGCGGCCATTTTCTACTAGCCAGAGTGAGAGCTTATAGCTGACTGCCACGAATAGACAGGAAGATTCTATTGGCCAGCGTGAGAGCCAACAGGTGACTAACACGAATGTTAACTAGCATGCTAGCATGCAAAAAAAATCGATAGCTGCATTCGTCACAAGTGGGAAAAATTTAAACCTGCATGGAACTTTACTCCAATTGGCTCATTCGCTTCCTTAAACTTAACATTGATTCTGATTCCGCAGAACTGGGATTAGGTGTGAAAAAGTATTTGTTGTTAGCATTCTATTTTCAATCGGTTTCTCCAGTTATGAGTCCTTTTTTAAAGCTGATCGTTTTGTGTTCATTTTGTTTAGTTCTTTTTCCGTAACAGATTTAATGTTTAGTATAGAGCTTAGAAAAAATTCGCAGTGTGATATAGGCAAGAAGTAAGACATGTAGCAATATCAGCATGGCAATAGGGCACTCCTTTAAACGCAAGGAAGGGCAAAAATATTTTAAGTCAAATGATAGTGATTGCTGTATGAGTCGTACGATTTTTTAATCTAGCACGGACAACGCCGGGCCATGCTGCTTGTCTTCTTTTAAACTTTCGGATTTTTCTGTTTGATTTTATTACGGGTATTATAGGCGCACACCAATCATTTGGTTCTGAAACCTTTTCAATAATTCCCTCGTTTTCCAGTCTTTTCAATTCTTCCTTCGCCTTTGGTAATATTGGGAATGAGACCTTCCTAGCTGTTGTAAGCGTGAAGTGTTTTTTCTCAGAACTATTTTAACTAAGTCTCCGTTGATACAGCCACTGACGTCAAATGAAATTGATGGTTCTATTTTTGTCTAAATGTTTCACTAAATTCATTTTTCAGACGTTGTTCTGGACACTAAGTTCCCTCCCTTTACACATTTAATGACATATATCTCTAAAGAATATTTGTTCTTGTCTTCTTGTGTAATATTGGTCTATTTGCCCAGGACTTGTGAAGAAGACATTTACTGGTTTTAATAAAGGTTATTCTCTCATTTTTTTGGGTAAGTTTCAGTTGAGATATTGTATATATCTGCTGGTCTATCGATTTTAAATCTTACCGCTGTTTTATTATGTTGGTGCAAAAATAATGACGTAATAATGTCGTTTTTTGACGTAAAAAAATACGTCAAAAAACGACATTGTTACGTCATTATTTTTGCACCAACCTAATACAATTTTGAAATTTTCATACCACGGGTCACTTAAATTTGTTTTTGCCAGCTCTCCGATGAAATATTTATTTTTATTTACTGTCTGTATCGTACCAGTTTTAGTTCTGCAGGCTACAGTGAAATACAGTTTAACCCGGATATAAGAGAGATTTTCCCTGGTCCCAAATTCGAGTCATACTTACCTAAACAAAAATACACCAAACCCGGATATAAGAGAAACCCGGATATAAAAGACTTATTCTCCGGTCCCGACAACTCTCTTATATCCGGGTTACACTGTAGTTCATTTTCCCGCATTTCATTCACTGTTTCCCTTTCGCTGTACAGGTTTAAAAACCATGTTTTATTATTAGGTTGGCGCAAAAATAATGTCGTTTTCTCACATATGTTACTATGTGAGAAAACGACATAATTTTTGCACCAACCTAATACATCTACGGCAATTACTGATTTTGTTTTGGCTGTTTACACATGATCTTTTTAAATTTGTATCTCTAGGTTTCTCTTGGTCTTTAGTTCGTTTACATTTTTCTCTTTGGATTTCTTCTATTTGAGCTTTTAATTGCTCACTGCTCCAGACCATCTCCGTAGTTCTGGTGGAGTTAATTTGAAATTTTTTTTTTTTTTTTTTTTTTCGAATATATTTTTTTTTTTTTTTTTGAATTGTATCCCGTTCATCTGGAAAATAATTTTCTTCTTTTAGAAAAAATCCCTCTCTGACATCGTGTCCCACTGGGTTTAGGGTAGAAAGGTATCAAAGAATATGACAAAAAGACAACATTAATAAAAAGAGTGAACAAAGACTAAAGGACTAAAATATGACGGTCGTTTTTCCTGCATCATAAATCAGCAATTAATTGTACTCTTTTTTTTTTTTTCTGTAGTCCTACCACAAGATTGTTTCTGATTTTTTTTTTCTTTGTGAACTCACATGCTTCTGCTATTCCATGCAATGCGCGAATAAAGGTTTCTACTGGTTCTTCTGGTAATTGAACACGAGGATAAAATTTTACCCTGACATAATTTATATTCCTTTTAGGCATGGAGCAGGCATTGAATTTTTCCCAAACAAGAGTGGCACACATTTACTTTCTGCTCGTCGTGAGAAGAATATCATTTTGGCTTCGCTTCTCATGCAATATATTAATGTACTTGACAGAATTTTTGTTCTATTCTTCCCAAAGTTTCGATACTTCCCGAAAGCATTGAAATCTCTGCGACCCAGTTTCTCGGGTTTGTAAAATCAAACAGCTCTGGTGTAGTTAATTTTCTTTTTTTTTTTCTTTTTTTTTTTTTTCGAATAAATTTTTTTTTTCGAATTGTGTCTCGTTCATCTCGAAAATAATTTTCTTCTTCGTGAAAGAATCCCTCTCTGACATGTTCAACTGGGCTTAGGGTAGAAAGATATATTGTAAAAATTAGCCGCTGAAATGTCGAAGCAGCACAAAGCCATGAGATATATATTAGGGTGACGACATTATTTTTGCACCAATCTAATAGTAAACTTATCAACGTATTTATTTAAACTGCACGCTGATCACAGCATTCTCTAGTTGCACCGGAAGTCATCACGATCATTATTACTGGAGGCATAGTGGAATAATGGATAGCAGCTTAGATTGAGGAATCGAAGAGCTGAGTTTGAATTCCAGTCGAATCCATTACATTCACTTACATGCTAATACCTTTGGTAAAGGTAGGAATCCTTCTCCTCCCAGCTATGGGTAAATAGCTGGACAGACCGAATTCTATTGATTTGGATGGCAACTGGTCTGCCGCAGAAATAAATGGCAACCTACTGCGAGAAAAAAAAAAAAATCTGCCTCGGCATTCATGTATAGAAAGATATATGATCGCCTAAGCGTGTATCATAACATGGCAAATAGCTGACTATAACACTAAGCATTTCTACGATCTTGATAGAAGACTTGCAGCTTGACCGAATTCTTCAGTCATTGTAAAAATCGCAGAGCCGTTCAATAACTTAAAAAAAAAACTCGTGTAATGTCTGAACACGAATAGCTAACAGACGAACGTATTTCAAGTATCTGGATTAATGTATGTGTTCGGAATAAGCAGACACGGTAGATGCTCACGACTTATCATTTAATGATGTAATCAGTGCAATTAAAAACCTAGAATAGTCGTTAGTTGTAAAGGGCTGAATAATATTCAGATAAACCGCATTAAAGAATGCGGCTTATCTGAATATTTGTCGTGCAAATAGCGATAGATTATCAATAGGCTTCCGACGTTACGTTTATGGGAAATAAATTTCAGACACACAAAAACACCATCCCTTCTAAAAGATCGGATAAACAACTGCCAACTCTGTCAAGGCGTGAAACTGAGGTCTGAGCAACTCCTGTTTTTATTGTGGGGCTCGCCTCTTGTACACAAGATAGACTCGTAAAAAGTATACTTATTCTATGGAGAGATAACGTTTCAAAAACGTCGAGACAGGATGTTCACCCAGTGTTATACGAGAGTCCAGAAAGAGAGATAATTACAGCTTCACTTACAGAGACTTGCACATATACTTTTCTACTAACCCGCATTCCTGGACTACTAATCTTCATTTCAAGTTTGTATTCTTACTTTTAATACACATATTTACCTATTTCAATTACTGGCATGTGTATTTATCTGTGCCTTATTCCATCCCCGGAATCCACAACAGTTTTATTCAGCAATATTTCATTTCTGGGTTTCATCTGTCTCTTGTAAACACGAATCATGGCAGAAGGATTCAACTCCCTTTTTTTTTATTAATCATTTCAACCCAAGAAAGGCAATAAAGCCACTAAGATGCAACTAGTCACTGAGTATAAAAAGTATTTCAATCCAAGAAAGCCAATAAAACCACTAAGACGCAACTAGCCACTGAGTATAAAAGAATATTTCAATCCAAGAAAGGCAATAAAGCCACTAAGATGCAACTAGTCACTGAGTATAAAATAATATTTCAATCCAAGAAAGGCAATAAAGCCACTAAGACGCAACTAGTCACTGAGTATAAAAGAATATTTCAATCCAAGAAAGGCAATAAAACCACTAAGACGCAACTAGTCACTGAGTATAAAAGAATATTTCAATCCATGAAAGGCAATAAAACCACTAAGACGCAACTAGTCACTGAGTATAAAAGAATATTTCAATCCATGAAAGGCAATAAAGCCACTAAGACGCAACTAGTCACTGAGTATAAAAAAAAACTATGACAAAAAGAAAACATTAATAAAGAGAGAGAACAAAGACTAGACGAGTAAAATATGATGGTCGTTTTTCCTGAATCATTAGAATTTATTTTTTCATATGTGTTCAACTTGAGGCATTTTTTCTCTCCATCAGGCTCTATGAATTTCTAAGCCTGGAGTCAGATGGAGAAAATTTAATGTCTAATCAGTTATGGTGAAACGAAACTGGCTTGGGTTTTGGATTCTAAAGCGACCTGAAAAATTATTTTCTGGCCTACGGGATACCGTAACATCAAGAAAATCAGGTCGTTGTGTTTATATTCAGAGTATGAGCAATAGGAACCATGGGCCATAAACGTTAATGACGTTTAGTAGGTCTTTACAAAAACATAGTGGTGCGATATAACTGCGCGTATTCTACAATGTAAATCCGGTAAAAACATTTAAATTCTCCCATTCCAGATGTGGTGACATTAAATATTTTGTAAGAATCGCTTTGGTGTTTAAATTAATTATTATCCGAGAATATCTCATTTTCTGATTTTCAAAGGTATATTTCAAGTCCATACTCTGCAATGAGAGACAAATATGACTTTGCCAAGAATTAAATTATAATCCTGTCTGTTTACGAAACTGACATCGTTTGGTATTAAAAAGGTAATATTTCTCCAGATATAAATCGATTAATGAATCCTGCAAAAGACTGTCATGTAGAAAGTTAATTATCATATATATATATATATATATATATATATATATATATATATATATATATATATATATATATATATATATATATAATGATAAATTAAGGAAACATCTTAAAAATCCATACCGGTCAGGATTATTATTATAATATATTGTTATATCCCTAATTATATGTACAATTATTTTGAACGAGGTGTTTCAGATCCTTGTATTGAAGATAACTAATTTAATATCAAAATAAGCAAAAAGAGTGTTAGATGGTTAGATTATGAATTTTCAGCTGATTTTGTCCTATGAGCACAGGTCAAAAACAATATATATATATATATATATATATATATATATGAAATTAATTTCAATTCTTCATGACCTACCGATACTTACATATGATTAATTAATTATGAACATGTCATTTTCGTTTATGATCGATTCCATCACGAGTCTTCTTGTAAGCTTGAAGAATAATTATACATTTTTATGGCTGAGAGTCTAATAATGTTATGAGAACCCCGGAAAATTCCAAAAAACATCTTTAAACGTTTCTAAGATAAAACGGGTCAAATCTGAATCTTAAAATTGGACAATTTTGGTGCTAAATCGGTATATATATATATATATATATATATATATATATATATATATATATATATATATAAGACAGATTGGTATAAAATGTCAAAAAAAAAAATCCCTTACTATAAAGGTAATTTATATTAACCAGAAAAAAGGCTTAGACAGAAGCGTCTATCTTTTTACATTTGTATTTTTTAATGTAACAATAACAACAAATACATTTCAATTTCATATTTGCCTTGAAAACTCGGAAGACGAAACGTGTCGGCAAAATCTAAGATTTTTTCTAATTCTCATTTTATACCATATATATATATATATATATATATATATATATATATATATATATATACGTGGTATAAAATGACAATTGGAAAAAATCTTATAATGCTCTGTAAATTTACATTGAGCACTATTTTGTAAAAATAAATATATCTATAAGAACACCGGATTATATATCTTACTGTTCTTTCTTTTTATACAGTGTAACCCGGATATAAAAGACCTGGATATAAGAGAAACCCGGATATAAGATTATCTGGTCCCAAATTAGAGTCATACTTACCTAAACAAAATATACCGAATCCGGATATAAGAGAAACCCGGATATAAGAGACTTCGTCTCCGGTCCCGACAACTCTCTTATATCCGGGTTACACTATATATATATATATATATATATATATATATATATATATATATATATGAATAAAAGAATAAAAACAGACCACTTTAAGGTTCCATGTAATAAATTATTTCACGACAGTCCTTTTAAAGAGCTCTGGATCATCAGAATTTACTTTGGAACCTTTATGGAACCTTAAAGTCGAAAGTAAAGTCTGATGATCCAGAGCCCTTTAAAAGGGCTGTGGTGAAATAATTTATTACATGGAACCTTCAAAGTGATCTGATTTTATTCAAACATATTTGCTCTGAATTTACATTTAGCTCTCTGGATATCATCCTCCTTTGGTCTACCTATACGGATTACCTAGTTTTGCATAAACTATATATATATATATATATATATATATATATATATATATATATATATATATATATATATATATAGTATTTGACACCAAAACGTTTAAAAAACAGCAGTATGAACTCATGTCATTTAAAAACTCCCCACTTCAAATACATTCTTCTCTATCAAACATTATCAATGCACAGTAAAGAATAATTTGAACACAACAGAACGCAGGGAGAAAAAAAGTTTCACGTCTTTCTCAAATAAATTTATGTGAAGTGATCTCAATCCTCAATCTACATATGATTTTTTTGGCACCATATATAAAGCAGTTGTTGAAGGCTGAGACAAACAAAAACGTTCACTCTCAGGATTTTCTTTTCTTTTTTATCTTCTTTTTTTTTATTTGGTTGGTCGTGAAAACTCGTTTTTCGGTTAACTGCACTGATTTAGCCAAAGTAATTCAGTTCTCGCCTATCTGAGAGGCAAAATGCCGACATTCTATTCGTGCGTCGAGAGATTGCGCAATTTTGGTAGGTGGGCCTGACAACTCACAACGATCTCGTCTGGCCAGCACTTCGTATTTCGTGAAATACCCTCTCGAGAAATCAAATTAAAGTATCTTACCAATATAACTTGGTGAGAAACAGAACTAAACCGCAAGGTGAGCATTATTCATGCGTAAGTATATCCAAAGAGATTTAAACAATACTTATAGTCATAACTCCTGAACGAATAAGATTATATATATATATATATATATATATATATATATATATATATATATATATATATATATATAAACTGCATTGAAAAGTTTACAGACTGGAATTCTCAGTCAGAATTCTAATGGTTGTTTAGAAGTACTTGTCATGGGAAGTTGGTGGAACTATTATATATATATATATATATATATATATATATATATATATATATATATATATATATAACTGAATAACTAGCTAAAAACACGCATACAAAAAAATAAATTTTAAAATCCATAGCCCATATACATAGTTTTAATAACCTACAAAAATTGATAACCCTTTATGAAGTCGTCAAATAACAAACGTTGCGGCCTTTTCATGTACACAAATCCCTTTCATAAAGAGATATAATAAAAGAATAAAAAAAAAAAAATAAAAATAAATAAATAAATCTCCGTAGACGCTCAAGCCAGACTATGCGAAAACTTCCTACGTCGTAAATTTAGCCACCCCCACATTACCCTGACCCGGCATCTATGAAAGTAACTCTATACTGATACAAATTATTAACACCCCACCCCTGCCGATTCTAAACAATCCGCCAATGATGTTAATATGGAAATTTTTGATTTCAATTCTGACCATACTATTAAAACTCGTAAATTTCAGAAATAAGTCATTCCCAAAAAATTTCGCTTGAAGATGGAAAAGAGCTTACTTTAACTCAAGTTAATTCAAATATTATTTTGAAGTTTTCGGCTCTTGTTTTGAAACATGAGACCTCTTATGTAGCGAGTTGGAATCATATTTTTAAATAAATAATTATATTTATGCTCTACTTTCGTATCGAGCACTATTTTTTAAAATTAATTACAAAAATACTAAGGAACTTTGGATTATTTACCAAACCAGTTTCTTTCCTATTTTCTACAATATTTTCATATATATATATATATATATATATATATATATATATATATATATATATATATATATATATATATATATATGCGGGTGTGTATGTGTCTTTGTGTCTCTGTGTGTGTGTGTCTCTATCTGTATTATTATTATTATCAGTTGTATTAGAAAATACTTTCTATTACGAACAATCGTTGTTAATTTATGTGGCGTTATTAAAATCAAATTACGTCCAGATTCATTCATGTGTATTACGTGAGAGTATGAATGATTGTCTAAATTTAAATCTCTTTTGAGTTTGTAGATACGGGCATTTAGGTCACTTGATGTCTCCCCATATAAACATTTTCACATTCTACACAATTTATTTCATAAGTACCGTCATTGGAATTAATGTTAAATCTATTTTTCTTCATAATTATACCTCCGATTGTCTTGGGCGGGGTGTTAAAGATCCTTGTATTGAGGATAACTAATTTAATATCAAAATAAGCAAAAAGACTGTTAGATGGTAGAATTATGACTTTTCAGCTGATTTTGTCCAATAAGGACGCGTCAAAAACTATATATATATATATATATATATATATTAGGTTGGTGCAAAAATAATGTCGGTTTTTAACGTCAAAAACCGACATTATATTTGCACCAACATAATATATATATATATATATATATATATATATATATATATATATATATATATATATATACATATAAATATATATATATATATATATATATGTATATATATATATATATATATATATATATATATATATATATATACATATATATATATATATATATATATATATATATATATATATTTAACAACAAAATGTATAAAAAAGAATCAGATCGAACTCATGTTTTTTAAAATACGATATCCATTAGCCGGGACGATATAAAATATCATTGACAAAAAAAAAAAAAGAAAAAAAAGAAAACAAACAAAAAAAAAACAACCAAAAAAAAAACTTCATAAGATGGTCTCAGATGAGATTGAAAGTACTTTCGAAAATAAAAATTATTTCAAATAAAATTTTTTACTCAATTTTCTACAGGCACCAACAAATTAATTCGTGGACTTAAAACTAAAATAAATAGACATGATACTTCTAAAATATTTTTACCAAACATGCTTGAATGGAATTATGCTACAACTACGCACACGCACACATACACACACACATAGACCCAACGACTTAGAAATCGGTATTATATATATATATATATATATATATATATATATATATATATATATATATATATATATATATATATATATATATATATATATATATATATATATAGAGAGAGAGAGAGAGAGAGAGAGATTAAAATATTGGCGAATTTTTTGCACTTGACGGCTGTGGAACCTCCTTCCGTTTACATATTTCCCTGATAATTGCACC
This sequence comes from Acanthosepion lycidas, assembly GCA_963932145.1. Taxonomy (NCBI): domain Eukaryota; kingdom Metazoa; phylum Mollusca; class Cephalopoda; order Sepiida; family Sepiidae; genus Acanthosepion; species Acanthosepion lycidas. The sequence goes on along the minus strand of OZ010593.1, from coordinate 16,835,546 downwards.
CTTCAAAAAATTAAATGCAACGTCAATAGCCATCGTCTATATTCTTGAATCCCGTTCATCTTTTGTCATTTCCTCAATCCTTATTATACTCAGTCTTTTTCGCTCACTTTCACTCTCGAAATTCCTTAGAGAAAAATTATATATATATATATATATATATAGAGAGAGAGAGAGACAGAGAGACAGAGACAGAGTGAGAGAGAGAAAGAGAGGAGAGAGATTCAAATAAATATCATGACATAGGTTTTAAATAGAATAAGCGAGATATGAAAAGAAGATAGATAGAAAGCTAGAAAGATTGATACAAACAAATAATTATAAAACGAATTAAATACATAGAATCTGCATTAAGATAAATAAAGGAAGAGATTACCTGGACTAGATAGATAGATAGATAGATAGATAGATAGATAGATAGATAGATAGATAGATAGATAGATAATTAACATATTGGCATACACAAATAGATAGATAGATAGATAGATAATTAACATATTGGCATACACAGATAGATAGATAGATAGATAGATAGATAGATAATTAAAATATTGGCATACACAGATAGATAGATAGATAGATAGATAGATAGATAGATAGATAGATAGATAGATAGATAGATAGATAATTAAAATATTGGCATACACAGATAGATAGATAGATAGATAGATAGATAGATAGATAGATAGATAGATAGATAATTAACATATTGGCATACACAAATAGATAGATAGATAGATAGATAATTAACATATTGGCATACACAGATAGATAGATAGATAGATAGATAGATAGATAATTAAAATATTGGCATACACAGATAGATAGATAGATAGATAGATAGATAGATAGATAGATAGATAGATAGATAGATAGATAATTAAAATATTGGCATACACAGATAGATAGATAGATAGATAGATAGATAGATAGATAGATATTAACATATTGGCATACACAAATAGATAGATAGATAGATAGATAATTAACATATTGGCATACACAGATAGATAGATAGATAGATAGATAGATATTAACATATTGGCATACACAGATAGATAGATAGATAGATAGATAGATAGATAGATAGATAGATAGATAGATATTAACATATTTGCATACACAGATAGATAGATAGATAGATAGATAGATAGATAGATAAATAGATAGATAGATAGATAGATAGATAGATAGATAATTAACATATTGGCATACACAGATAGATAGATAGATAGATAGATAGATAGATAGATAGATAGATAGATAGATAGATAAATAGATAGATATTAACAAAATGAGCTAGATATGAGAAAGATATATAGATCGACCTAAACAATGAGTTTCACATGTAAAAAAGATAAGACAAAAAAAAATATGAACTAGATATAAACAGGATGTGATAGATAGACGGATTGTTACATAATGTAATTAACAAACATATGAATTATGAATTGATTTAACTCTGTTTTCCCATTATTACTTTGTTAGTCCCAGATGCCAGATAATTTTTTTTCAGGGAAAAATATACTTTGCTACGTGATTTAGTAATAACATTTTTCTCAGATGGTCTCTTTGTAAATCAATCCTAGAAATTTTGAAATATCCAGCACGAAGAAATATTTCCAATTCATATCACAGTTGGCCATGTGTCTGGCCCCATAATTGCCATCAGCCGCTGGTTTCGAAGTCAGAACGCTGCAATATCGGACCAATAGCTGACCTTTGCTTTGCCAGTCTCTAGTTTTAAGCGTGTGGCCTTCTGGCACGACCATTCCGTGTGTAAATTAGCAATCACGGACATTTCCCATTAGTGGAAATGATTACATACGTTAGATCAGGTCATTCATGTGTTGTTTTGTTTTACTTTATATTTCTTCTCATTATTTGATCTTTAGTTCAGACTTAATCTGCATATTACGCCCGCACTCTGATAATACCTCAGAGAATAGGTGCCTTATCGTACTGGGGACTAGAATGTGTCGTCTAACTACCATTCAGAAGAGTAAGGTCACAGCCAGAATATTCAGCTAGCAACTAAATATTTACAGATATTAAGGATAAAGATTTACTGATCCTCAAAGCAGACTTCAAGCTCAAACATAAACGACAAGCATTTTTCTTAATTCCGAACCAAGTAAATTGTTAGAAACTCAAATATAAACAATTAATATTTTCCTATTTTCCTATTTCTAAACCAAGTAAATGGTTAGAAACTCATAATAATTCTGAATTTGTTTAACTCAAGCGGGGAAAAGCTAAAACAGTTACTGTTGTAATACACACGACAAAAACAATGTTACTTGTATCATAATTTTCAGACACAGTTGAATTTCGAAACTATATTTTTAGAAAAAGAATGTATATTTTACTTCGTACTGTTCAAAACATCGGGAAATTCACTACGATTATAATAATTTAGACATTTATTTTATTATAATTCAACCAAGACACGGCCCAAGAGACACTGGAGTTCGATGGTTATTAGATGATGTTTGTAATATCAATATACGTAGGAATTAAAATTAGGAGGCTATGGCGGCTAGATAATGATTGGCTAGCATTGAAGAGTTTGGAATTATTGTGTCTTTTCCTCCAATGTAGCTCCTGGTAGGATTTTTGGCGGACAGATATTTAGCCGACTGATATTTGGCCGAAAGGATATTTGACTGAACGGACATTTGGCCGACGGATGTTTTAGCGAAAAAAGCACAAAATAGTAACAAACAATACTTTAAGTATTTTAATTAGCAATATTATAAGGTAGAGTAGGACTGATAATAACCTCTGAATTTCAAGTGATTGAATTACTAAATCTAAATTTAAAATTAAAAGTTTTCTTATTTCAATATTTGTTTACTGAAATTAGTATTATCAAAAATATTTTATTGTATTTTGGGTAAAAATTATTTAAATTCATATTTAACAGTAAGATAAAAATCTATCATCCCTTTAAAATAATGATCATTCATAGCTTCTTTCATATCGCAAAAGCTTAAGATTTTTGCTCTAGTAAAATGTTCTTTTTCTCAAAATATTTTACCTCCTACCGTAATATTTGAAGTAAAATATAATATACACAGAATAGATAAAAAAAAAGCCTGTCAAATAAAATAATCATTAATTAATACAGTAAATAAATATAAATATATGTATCACATTACAATAAAGAGTGTAACATACATATAAGTACGCCACTATATTTTCGGCTAAAATTCCCTTCGGTTAAATGTCCGTCGGCCAAATGTCCGATTACCAATGTAGCTGGTGTTAGGAAGACGCTTTCAGAGTGTTACTAACGGAATACTTAGGGAATAAGGATGATTGAACTCTATGGATATGCTTTGCGAATTTTCATTCTCTTCGTATTCCATTGATGAGAAGTAAGTTCCACTCGAGCAGCTTCTTCTCGCTATCCACTGCTATGTAGAAGCAGATCCCAAGAGGATGCTTTCCCGATCATTACAATCTTAACCTGTTCATTAACCTTTATCTTCCCACATATCCGCCTAAACTGTGGCTCATTCTGTAATAGTCTACCTCGAATGGCTTTTGGGTCTCATGCGAAGGCGGGGAAATCATTGTAAAAAATAAATAAATAAGGCATATCTTGATGGAACGATCTGAGCTGGAGACATTAAAGAATGAAGCTCGTCTGAACATTTGCCATGGAAATAGAGATAGAATAACGATAGGCTTGGAACGTTGTTATTTGGGGCAAGAGGTTCTATGGCAGGAAATATGTCATTACAATCAAGGCATCGTAAGCGATTTTGAAATCTTTCAAGCCTGAAAAAAGAGGATTGGGTTCCGCCAGACTTTGCAGTGTTTTCTTCGAATTAGTCATTAATGAGCTTATATAAAGAGATCTTGGAGTTCAGTTTAAAAAAAAAGAAAGAAATGGTGTTCTTACCATAGTGCTATAAGTCGGTGGTCAAATTCCTAGATCGAAAAGCACAAGTACGTTGGTAAAAAAGTTCCGGTGTATTTGTTCTGGAAAATCAATACTCTCTACTTAATTTCACAAAGTGGGGGATAATGTATTGGAAATAAAATGGTTCGGTTTCTCGGAATTGTGTTGGTGTCTGGAACAATGAGAAACTTAGTTTGGATTTTGACGTCGATAAATAACTTTAATGGTTTTAGCTATGCAGCAGTATCGCTATTAATGTTGCTTCTATTGGCTGGGCTACTACCGGACAAAGGATGTCTGTTCGAGAAAATAATTTTATTTTTGTTTCACATTACGGTAAGATTCTAATGGATTACTGTTCGCAATGTCCAAATGAGAATTAATGTTATTTTATTTAACCACTAAAAGGAATGATTTTCAGTATCCGTCTGTGTGTCAGAGACCGATCTTATTGACAGCGAAACAAAACAAACAATATATATATATATATATATATATATATATATATATATATATTGTGTAGCATAATTTTATTTCTTTGAATGATTTCCTTATAAATTATGTACAAAATTGTCTCAATTTCCTGTTTCCTTTTGTTAAAACTCATCTATGTCTATAAGTCAACTGTTTAAAAATGAAACTTTAATAAGCAACTAGATCTATATACAGGGTTGGCAAGAATGCTGGTCTCGCTTAGCAAGCATGAAGTAAGCAGCAAATCTTGATCTCTGTCTGGTGGAATTTCCAAAGAGTACTGCATTTGAAACTTGTTCCACACGGTCGCGCCGCCAATGCTAAACTGTATTCCCAGCAGCTACACTGCGTGTATTACAAACTAAAGAAGAAGTATCGTGCTTTGGTAAATAGATTTCGTGCTTTGTTTCAGCAAGATAATGCGATGCCACACACTGCCAAGTTGACTAAGGAGAAGTTCAAACAGATCGACAGTGTTGAGATTCTTCCATATCCAACATTCAGTCCCGATGCTGATCCGAGTGACTCTAGGCTATTCTGCTCAATGTCAACCACCCCCGCAAACAGAAATTCAACACTTTAGATTAAGTGAAAGAAGTTTGTTTACAACTTTCTTTTTTATTCAAAGCCAGCGAACGGGTATCTGGGAAAGATTCGGACACTTGCTACTCGCTGGCAGAAAATCGTCGAGATTGATGGACTTTATTTTGAAGAAGAAATGTTGGTGTTGCTCCATAAAATTTTGTTTACTTCTTCCTTCTTACTAAGTCAGTCAGGACTTTCTGGCCAACCTAACATTTAGATTGTGGCTGGAGTAGTTCTAAATCGTACAACACATAAATTTAAATAACGTTCCAAGGGTTAAAAAATAGAAAATCTGAAAAACAAACCCGGATTCTTGATCGCTGCTGATAAGGTAACCTGTTGGAATCAGCAAGTATCAACGAACGAGATATAATAGTTTTGTTCAAAATGTTTATTTTACATCAGAGCGCATTTGATGACAAGGGATTTGAAACCCCTTTCTCATACGATATATAGTTGGCTTACGCTGCAAAATAACTTTGAAATTGAAATTTAACAGACGTATTTTAGAAGACAAATACCAATATATTTTTAATTATCTCCGCTTTTCCCAATCATGTGTTGAGGACGCATTATTTGGTAATTCCGAGGACATCCAGATAGAACATTTGCTGGTATATTCTTTTTAAAAATGATCTCACACTCCTGATATAGTGTAACCCGGATATAAGAGACACGGATATAAGATAAACCCGGATATAAGAGAGATTGTCTCTGGTCCCAAATTAGAGCAAACCCGGATATAAGAGACTTCTTCCCCGGTCCCGACAACTCTCTTATATCCGGGTTACACTGTATATATTTAGAGATCGATAAAATCCAAAGAAAAATCTGCAATGTTATTGGTCTTGCCCTGGCATCACGACTTCAGTCACTTTCCCACCGGCGTAATCTAAAATTATCTGTGTCGTTTCTATAAAGACTTTCATGGTAATTGTTCGCATGTTATATAGACTTTATGAACTTTAGTTCAGTACTAGACTGGCAAAAAGGTATCATCGATTTATAGTAGATGTAAGTGTAAGATCTTTGTTAGCAATTTCTTTTATCGCAGTTTTCGCCTGTGGAACGCTCTTCCGATTTTTTTGTTTTCAAGCCAAACTTTGATCTTCAAAAATATCAATGTAGTGTCAATCGTTATTTACTCTCTTTTTGATTTGCTCTTCTTTTATTGCTGTTCTTTTATCTTTATGATACACTACATCCAGCAGTAAACCCTCAGATCGGGAGAATGGAGCACGGAACCACAGCTTGTGCTGGTTTTCACAGGTCCTTCATGACCCGGTATGATAGCAACTGTTAGGACCCCAGTTATGGACAAATAGTGAAAACCCAAACAAAACACCATGAAAGTATATTTATATAGTATAAATATCAGCAATGCATTTTATATTTTAAAAAATACAACATTATTTCTAGTAAAATGACCAACAGTTCATCAATCAAAATGAAGTAGTCTTTTATGACATTAATCTATATAGTATCCTACAATTTCGTAAAGAAATCATGCTGTGTTCCAAAATAACATTTCAACAAAGTAAAACACACATGTAACTGCCACTATTAATTAAGTTCACATAAACACACAGACACACACACAAACACACACACACACACATATATATATATATATATATATATGTGTGTGTGTGTGTGTGTAAACCTATAAACGAAATTATTTTCCTTATATATATATATATATATATATATATATATATACACACACACAAAAGGTCAATATCAACTACCATATATTCAACTGTAAAAACCGAATAACATATATTTATTATTTCAAAACTCAAAAATATCAATGTAGTGTCAATCGTTATTTACTGCCTTCTTGATTGCTCTTCTTTTATTGTTGTCTTAGTTGCTTAATTGCCTTGCTCCAGGTGAAATTATTAACAATATGTTATCATCGATAATGTGCGTCTATTTTATTATCACTTCAGACCTTTGAAGTAGTTTTAACAGGAATATTTAGTTGAATGTTTCGGCTGACAATAAGAGAAACTACCAATATCTGTCTCGAATACAAATCTACAAGAATATCAAAAAAAAATAATCTTTTAAAATCAGTGTTCTTTTATTTTCTTCTTATTTTAATGCGCGTTTTATTTGCTTATTTCTTTAATCTAAACTACGAGACGACCCTAAGAGAATTAGATATGAAAGAACATTATCTTTACAACATAAAATGTACAATATGACAAAAGGAAGTGAGAAGATATGACTAAGTATAAACTTTAAAAAAAGAGAATTATGCTCGTCGACAAGGGAGATAACCGAAGGTGCCAGTTACAAGTAGGAAGCAACAGAATCAAGCGAGTAGAGAAATTTAACTTTCTGGTCTGGGAAGAGTAAGAGCAGACAATGGAAAATGTTACACAGAAACCGGAGATACATGTAAACAATACAGAATTTAAAGAAAGTCGTAAAAGAGAGTAAAGATTTGTTAGAAATAAAGAAAACACTACTGAACCGACGAGACATCTATGTCCTCCGACATGACAGTGAATTCTGAACAATTTCCTTACAGTGAATAAAAAGCGCGAAGCAACACAAATGAGGTTCTACAGGTGGATGAGAATATCAGGAACTGAAAATATGAGATACAAACAAGGTTTAGAGAAAATAGAAACAAAAAGTACACAGACTTAAAAATCAGGAAAAAAAGAAGAAATTCCTGGGTGTGACGATACACAACATCCACCAGTAAACCCTCAGATCGAGAGAATGGAGGTTTTGAGGAGCACGGAACCACAGCTTGTGCTGATTTTCACAGGTCCTTCATGACCCGGTATGATAGCAACTGTTAGGAACCCAGCTATGGAATAATAGTGAACATCCAAACAAAACACCATGAAAGTATATTTATATAGTAATGCATTTTATATTTAAAAAAATACAAAACTATTTCTATTAAAATGAACAACAGTTCATCAATCAGCATTAAAAGGAGTCTTTCATGACATTGATCTATATAATATCCTCCAATTTCGTAAAGATATCAAGCTGTGTTCCAAAATAAAACGTCAACAAAGTAAAACACAACTGCTTCTAGTAATTATGTTCACCCAAACACCCCCCCACACATATATATATGTATGTATATATATATACAAAAGGTGAATATCGACTACTATATATTCAATTGTAAAAAACGAATAACATATATTTATTAGATCAAAACTCCCAAGAAAATTAAACTTCTGCATTAAATGACCCATACAGAGTCGATATGCCTTTAAACAAACATAGAAAAAACGACTTAGACTGGAACATAGTAAGTGATAGACTGGTTTCTTTACGGCGCCTTTGAAGCATTTGAAGATTATTTAAAGCCAGAAAATATTTTTAGATTGCAAGACAGTTTTAGATAGTAATGTTTTAGTTATACACGTCATATTAAATTAACTCGTAGCTGAGGCGGGGATATTTGAATCGATACGTTTCCCATGGATATTTACACGTAAATATAACGAAGGTAACGGGTACTGGAACTCGGCTCTTCAATTAGCGATCAGTCAGTCAGTTATGTGCCATGCGTAATACACACTTTCAGATTCCTCAATCCAAGCCGCTATCCATTACACCATCGTACCGAAGCATATTTCTAAGCGGCCAGCCAACTACACACTTGTGCAAATTAATTATAACAAAACGAATAATTCCGTTATTATATAATCGTTCTTATTTTTCCTAATGAAACATGACCCAATGCAGATGTTAATATTTCGTAAGTTCATTCCACGGAGTTATTATTTGCAGACTGACCACAGATTCTCGATTGGATCTAAATCAGTAGATTTTCCGGAACAGACCATAATACTTTGATTTGCTCACTATTGAAGTTTGCCAGTGTGATCGTACAGTGTTACAATATTCATACGCTTCCTTGGAATAAAGTCCATCGCAGACAATGGTTGTAGGACAACTAATCGACAGTCGAGACAATAGCGTCTGCGCGTGATAAAAATCTGATGCGGTCACGAATGACGCAATATTTTTCAAGGGAAAAAAGAAAAAAAAAAATCATCATCATACCCCGAAAATAGATTCATGTTGCTGCGCACCACTGCAGATGACAAATCTTAAGAAAAAATAAAAATCGATTACACCCTGTCAATAAAACTGAACCAATGGTAAAAGAAAGGAAAACTGAAGCAGTTCTGTCAATTAATTTACACAAGGCTGTAGGTTGTGACCAGGCTCGTACGGGAACTTGTGCTTTTAATGTGATGTGGCCGTAAACATGGAATATATGAGAGAAATGAACTTGTAAAGTCTAACAATTTGAGGATATATTAAAAGCAGGGAGGAAGCGGGAAATAAGGTACAAAACGAGCCATACAGAAATGAATCGGTGGTTTAACCATTGTATGTTTTTTTTCTCTCCTAATTTCCGTTTCAAAAATTATTTTCGCTATTTCAGGCGAAGGTGCTAACTAGACATGTCGGGCTTTTTAAGATGTTAATTACTGTGGCATGCTTCTTCGTTTGATACGAATTTATTATATTTCTGTGTTTTAATAAACTATGAAAATAAAATTAAAAATAAATTTATTGTATTTCATTTAAAATGAAGAAAGAATCAAATGGCGTGAAAAAGGATGGCTGAGCGAAGATAAAGTTTGGTATTAAAGAATCAAATATGGTTCAGTGCTACAAGGTTCACAAAACTGTAGACAGCGATCACCATTCATGTCTGTTGTGGAGTGATTTCACAGTGGAGGCTTGTATTTGTACTAAGTCGGTCCTAAAATAGGTTCGACATTAGGAACTTGATATAATATGTATAACGCAGAGTAATCTAGTTGTGGACGCTGATACTTTATTAATCGACTGTCGTCCAGCATCGACTGACTGTCTGACCAACTGACTCGTTACTCTTACTTATTATAGGTGGGAGATTCTATTAACTATAGAATAGGTGTGTTTCCCTATAACAATGTCTTAAATAAATACGGTTAGTCAGTTATTTGCTATACGTGATACACTCTTAGGCGATCATATATTTTTCGATACATGACTGACGAGTCAGTTTTTTCCCTGTAGGTTGCCATTTCTTTGTGCGGTAAAACAGTTGACATTCAAGACTACAGAACCCGGTCTGTCTTGCTATTCACCCAGAGCTGGGGGAAGAAAAAGAAGATTCATACCTTTCTCAAGGGTATTAGCCTAGAAGTGAATGTAATTGATTCGACTGGAGTTCGAACTCGGCTCTCCGAATACTCAACCCGAGCTGCTATCAAGCAGGACATTTATTATTAGATTTGTTCATTCTGTTCATGATATTTAATATTTTACGTGTTTTTGTGTATTTTAAATGTGTGCATATAAAGACAGAAGAAGCGCACACAATCTTGGGTTTCTACAATGGGCCATTTAATCTTTTTATGGTGACTGGAATAAAACAAAGTTCTCAATGTCTCTTGGGTATATCGATTTTCATTTTGGTCCAGGAGTTAGATTACGTATAAGCATCGTTTGTTTATATTTCTGAGATGAGGTATTGTAATTATTTGCATTATTTACATTTTTCTGACTCTTGTCCTCATCTCTATAGACATATTGTGAATATGACCATAAAGATGAGGACAACAGTCCGAATAAGGCAAATATTTATAAGCTTTGTATTTATGACCGAGTTCATGTCTTTTGGGGTGTCCGTTTTCTTTTTCGTGGTCCAGAAGTTAGGGTAAGTGAGTATAATCATCGTTAAAAAAGTCTCGTTCACGTCTGCCATAACAATCAAAGAAAAAGCTTGACATATTTATAGGTTAAGAGAGCCATGCGTTGGGAATTGGGTGGAGAGTTCAGAGATCAGTGGACTGGAGAAAATAGTGGGAATCTAATTATCACGTGGTTTGACATCTTGGAACAAAAACGAGAAAGAAAATGAGTTGGAAAAAGTTTTGTCTTTTTATTGATTTTAAACACCTACTCTTACCGATGTTTTACGAAGCCAAGTGGAGTAGTTCATATTTTAAAGTGGGATTGCCATATTTCCAACTGGGGCAGTCATATTTCCGTTGTTTTTTTTACTCTTAGAATTATGTGAAAATGTATATTTTTTTTATTCATCATTATTATTATTTTATTTATATACTTCATTATTATTATTTTAATGTTATATTATTATTGTTACTTATCAATTTTATTATTATTATTATTTTAATATTATTTTATTATTATTTTTACTATTATTATTATTATTTATCGATTTCGTTATTATTATTATTTTAATATTATTTCATTATTGTTATTATTTTATTATTATTATTTATCGATTTCATTATTATTATTATTTCAATATTTTTATTATTATTGTTATTATTTTATTAGGTTGGTGCAAAAATAATGACGTAATAATGTCGTTTTTGATGTATTAACGTCAAAAAACGACATTATTACGTCATTATTTTTGCAGCAACTTAATATTTATCGATTTCATTATTATTATTATTATTTTAATATTATTTCATTATTATTATTATTATTATTATTATTATTATTATTTTATTATTATTATTTATCGATTTCATTGTTATTATTATATTATTTTATTATTATTATTTTATTCATCGATTTCATTATTATTATTATTTTATTATTTTTATTATTATTGTTATCATTATTATTACTTTTATTTTATTAATATTATTTATTTTATCGATTTTATTTCATTTTTCCACATGTCCTTTTCTTCCGATATTTGAATAAATCATAAGATGCAAGGAATTCATATTTTATACTTAAAAATAATCCCAAATGAAAATGTTTGCCACATACAGAGTGTAAGTCAAAGTAGCAGCTGACTTCTGTTTTTTATCATTTTCTATTGATTGCTTACCATTTGTAGTACAGTCTACAAGAATGTGGAAATCATGAAAGCTAAGCATACCTAACCATTTATCCAGGGGATAACCATACGATTCACCAATAATGGCCAAATAGGTTAGCTTTTTAACCGTTCCGCTACGGTGAAAAACCTACAAATATGACCAATGTGAACTTAGTTTTGACAGAGGACCAAGGGTATACAGAACTCAGTGAGGATCGATCCCATTACAGTGTACTACTTGTCACCCAAAAAGAGCTCTCTAGTTATTAAAATATGCTGAAGCGTCATTTAACCAATGTAGTTGCCTTGTTCCCTCCCGGGAACTACGTCAATACCACCGTCTGTATACATGTAAAACATTCCATAAGTAAAAGAAAAAGAAAGAAAAAGAAAACATTGCCGACGTGCGTGCTGCTATGAACTACTTGAAAAACTTAACACTTTAAATATAAAAACTAAAAAATTGCATTGACTTATGACTCATGTCAGCAGAAAGTTAATGTCATACTGGAATCGTAAATCAGCGAACCAATAAAAGAAGAAAGATGCTACAAGTGGCCCGCAGGTGAAATGGTACGTCTTTATGATTTTCATAAGTGCCAAACGTTTGGTTAGGGGGTAGAGAAATGTGGGTTGAGGTGACTGAAGAGACAAAAGAGAAAAAGAAACAAAGCCGTGAGACCAGGACATGTCTGGAATAAAAGAAGAATATTTTTTTTTGTTTATTGTTTACGAAGCTAAAGGTGCAGACGGCTGTCTGTTTTATTTTTTATTTATTTTTTTTTATAAAATGATTTTTTTAAGAAATATTTTCATGGGTGCGCACAAGTGTGAAATTCAATAAGTGCTAAATGGAATTTCTATTTTACTAACCGCATTTAGGTTGATATGATTTATTGATAGCTGGTCTTTTTTTTTTTCTCTCCGTAAATATTGTTCAGAACATTTATTACATTATCTTTATAGATTTTCATTCTATTAGGTTGGTGCAAAAATAATGTCGGTTTCTCACATATATTACTATGTGAGAAAACGACATTATTTTTGCACCAACCGAATACTTGGTAATATAATAAAACAAACAAAACACACACAAACACATACACACACACACACACACACACATGCACACATACACACACATGCACACATACACACACACACACACACACACACACACACATATATATATATATATATATATATATATATATATATATATATATATATATATATATATATATAATTGTGTTTTCTATCCTTTTCAATCGCCTGACCAGTGTGACCTCTTGGTAATAAATCGCTTGTTCATATGAAACTACGAAAAAAACTAAACTAAACTAAAGTATATTTCATATATTTTATCTTTATATATTCACCTTTTGTATATATATATATATATATATATATATATATATATATACACGCATACACGGTTGGTGCAGATGGAATAAAATTTCGATAACCGAAACCACTATTTAAAAAAAAAAATAAGTGCTCAATACAAAGTAGAGGGAATAATATTTATTTAAAAATTATAACATAAGTATGTTATAACATCACTACAAAAATAGTCATTTTGTTTCAACACTTCTGGTCTCTTATCAAGTGATTCTAGTTCGCCATCACTTGACAAGACACCAGAAATGTTGAGACAAAATGGCTATTTTTGTAGTGATGTTACAACATGATTATGTTATATATATATATATATATATATATATATATATATATATATATATATATATATATATATATATATATATATTTCAGTTAAAAGGTGCAAATATAATTTATAAATTCATGAATCATTCATACAAAAATATTTGTTTTTTGTATGAAAGATTATATATATATAAAAGTTATTCGCAGAGAGTACTGTTTCGCTGTATCAAAGCACTTCAGTGCGACTAGACATCCGAATGCCTCAAGCCCAGAGTGAATCCCAGCCGATTTAGTGTCAGTCAGATTTTCTACCACTAAGCTTATCTTCACTCGACAGAATGAGTCAGCCAAATCTAGCGTATTGTTTTCACAAATGTAAACGCCAAAACGCTATTACAACTATGCTTCTGGTTAAAATCCAGGAAGACAGTGGATAATATAGAGAAGGTATTCTGGTAGGAATAGCAGCAGTAGCTGTAAATTATGCCAGGAAGAGATGTTGGCGATTGTAAAGCATCCAGACCGTGCTAAAGTTGTTAAATGAAAGATCGGAGATAATGACGAAATGCAACATATTAACAAGCACATCCCCGGCCCCTACGATCCCGATTGAATGTGAATAAAGAAGGTTCCTCCTCACGCCTCCTCCTCTTTTTTTACTTCCGGTAATCTAATGTGGTTAAAATAAAATTGGGATGCGTTGAAGAATATATTTTGTTTTGCTACCTGACGATTATATATATATATATATATATATATATATATATATATATATATATATATATATATATATATATATATATGTATATATATATATATAATATTAGTGGTAAATATACATATATATGCAAAATCCACAGGTGCATATACAAGCATGTATATTTTTTGAATAAAAAATTCCGGGAGGATAGAATCCAGGTAGAACTCAATGTCCATCAATTCTTTCCTTACCTCTCCCTCCTTCTTTAAGATTTGATCGGCCATGGTGTGTGTATGTCACCACGAAATGTATCTTTATTGTATTAGAGATCCGACAACAATCATTTTTCCCCCTTCCATTCACATCTAGTTTTATAAAAAAAACCTCTCTGTTAAATTCACTCCTATATTACCCCTCTCTTATGAACTAACATTCGTCCCACACTCTCATACTTACACTCTCTCTAATTTCTATTTTTATTTCTGGAGTAGGTTTTTTTTTTTTTTTTTTTTCTGTTTTCTTTTTGAATTTGTAGGTCTGATGAATTGGATCGTATTTACGATTACAATGGAATAAATTATGACCATGGAATATTAGTTTTTAAGCCTTTTTATTATATTTTATTATATATATATTATATATATATATATATATATATATATATATATATATATATATATATATATATATATATATATATTTATATATTTATCAGAGGAAATTCAGAACGAACACTTGTCAGTTAGTAGCAATTCGAAATGCTTTTTAACATTCAACTCAGTTATCCCAATTTAAATGTCAGTATTTGTCTGATATTCAGAAGAATATGAGGAAAGTGTGTTTTTGCCATTCAGCTTTTGGGAATGTATTTCTTAAGTATTATTATTCTGTTTTCATATTTCGTCTCATTGGTTTTCTTTTTTTATTTCAGGCATTACGAAATTTTAAATTGCTGCCTTCATTTCCTTTTCCATTGCCCCTGAGAAATGGAAGATAGCGCCGTATGTGTTAATAAATAAATTTTCAGAAGTAATAAATAATAATAAATAGAAAATGTACAATAATAATAATAATAATACTGTCGCATTTAGAGTTACAGACAATAAAAAGAGACTACTTTTACGATGTTTATGTTTTATTTTGAATTGCTTACAGTTGTTTCAAAGAATCGTTCACCTAACCACGACTTCAAGTTCATCATTATTTGTACTACTAAAGTGCAATAACAGACTGTAAATTCGTGTTCTTCAGTCAATATTGAACACACTTATATGCATCGTAACGTTAACACACACGAGTAAATCGCCACACACTTAGTTATTCTTTTTAATTTTAGACATGCTTAAATCTAATAATTTTTAGGTGGATATTTCTTTTTAGTCAAGACAATGCTTTTAGCCGTCTTGACTCCCACATAGACGATTTAGGACAAATAGCATAACATTTTTCCTAGTTTCATAACAAGACAAATATTATGTTGGTGCAAAAATAATGTCGTTTTCTCACATATGTTACTATGTGAGAAAGCGACATTATTTTTGCACCAACCTAATACTTTTGGTCTTAAGATGTAATCGTGTAAAAAAAAAAAAAAAAACTATTGTTACAAAATAAAATATAGTATATAGGAAAATGAAAAACAAAATAGAGAAGTAAAACCGAAAAGAGTAAAAAAAAAAAAAATGGAAAACAATTAAAATAAAAAAGAAGTAAAGACAATGATTATAGGATATAATATAGAAAATTGTATAGAATTAAAACAAAGAACAGAAATAATATAGAAAAATATATTATAATGATAAAATAAAATAAAAGTAAAAATATACAATTTTAGATGAATTAAATATAAACTAGTATAGAAATAAAATACAAAATATACATAAAATATACAAATATGATAGAAATAACATAGAAAATAGAAATAAACGAAGAAATAAAAATAAGAAAATAAAAGAGAAAATCGTATAAACATGAAATCGTTTCTCAGGATTTAATAGCCGTGCTGTCATAAATTATTCGTGTTATGTGTGGATCGTGGCAACATCTCTTCATGATGATGGTACCGGGTTGGCGGTTTTCTGGTTGCTGTTGCCGACTGGTAGTTAAGAGCCCGAACACTTGCCTAGCGTCTAGGGTAGCTGCTCTGTGTAACAGTTGCATAATATGGGGATTCTTGCAGTGCCATGTCACGCATGGAATAGTGGCCCTGCAAGCACCTCCGGTCGGCAAGCCCGAGGCCACACTCTGATGCAGTCTGCGTCAGTTCCCTTCCTGAACATGTTACATTAGATGACTGACTACTATGACTATAAACATTCAAAGATACAAACCTAAACCAACTCAACAAAAACACCTAAATTCCTTAATCTTTGTTTCTCCAACATTCGTGGTATTCGAACCAACTTCTGCAGTGTGGAATCGTTCCTCTTCGATAAGTCTCTGGACATCCTAGCTCTCTGCGAAACAAATCCTAACTCTTCAAACCTCTCCTCTGAATTATCGACTCCTGGCTAACTTTCTCTCTTTAGAAAACACTCTAAAGTTCATATGCATGGAAACTCTTGAACCTCCAGACCATTTTTCATGTCTCCGTCTGTCTCTGTTTAACTCAGTCAGCTATCTTTTCTTTCTCTCCTATACCCCTTCCTCTCAAGATTGCTGCATGCTAGAAAATATTTCCGATAATATAGACAAGACCCTCTCCCTACACCCGTTTACAAACGTATTAGTGTTATGTGCTCATTAATACCAACCATACCAGGTGGCTTAAACACTCTATCAATGACATCGCTGTCACCCATACCCTTAAATTCTCAATCATTCACTAACTCTCGCAAGTGGTTGAGTTTTCACGCGTTTTTACAGTGACCCTGACGGACACGATTCTCTTCTCGATCTCTTTTTTGCCTGATTTTTGTCCTACGCAGCTCTGCCATCTTGGCAACTCTGATTATAAGGTAATATTTGTAAATATCTCTTCCTGCTCCCCCATCAACCAAGAAGCTTCTAACAACAGAATATCTTTTTGTTATCAATGAGCAATTTGGGACCCGTTTCGTGATTTCCTTTGGGACGTCTCTTGGAATGAAGTTATAAATCATCCTGTTAAAAAAATGCGCGTCTAAGGTCTCCTTCTGGCTGAAAGCCGGCATCGATGCTTTCATCCCAGCAAGGAAATACCAAGTTAAACTATGATCATCTCCTTGCTTTTCACCTGCATGCTCCGTCACTATAGTCCACAGGAATCACTTCTTCCGGCTGTACCAGAGCGATACGTTTGATTGCAACAGATATCTCTTTGTTTCTGCTCGGAACAAGTGCAAGCATGTCCTCAATGAATTAAAGTTACTGCTTGCTGATAGAATAAAACTACTTATAGCATCCCGCAAGTTTGTTCCGCAGAACAGCAACAAATCCTCCTCTATTCAGTCAATTTGGTCCTGGCATCTAAATACTATTTTCATTTGAAATTTTATTAGTATATACAAGACCAAAATTATTTTTAAGGAGTTTTATGTATGATTTTCTGGTTTGTCTGGTTATTATAATTATTAGTTGTAAAGAGAAGCTAACTGATACTACTTCAAAACATCCACATGATCCATTTTACTTACAGCTTTGGATGTTCTACAAATCAATTTTAAAACGATTTGGAATGAAGTTTTTAATCATCCTGTTCAAAAATGCCGATCGGAGGTCTCCTACTTAGTGAAAGCTGGCATCAATGCTTTTAATCCAGCAAGGAAATACCAAGTTAAACCGCGTTCATCTCCTTGGTTGTCACCTGCATGCTTGGCCACTATAGCCCACAGGAATCACTTCTTCCGGCTTTACCAGTGATACACGTCTGATTGCAACAGGTGTCTCTTTGTCTATGTTCGTCATAAGTCCAACAGTGAACTCAAAGAAGCGAAGTTACTGTTTGCTGATAGAATGAAACAACGTATTGCATCTTGCAATTTCGTTTCTGGAGAATATTGGCAGATCTGCAAGAATGTGCTGAAAAAAAAACAAATCCTCAGTCCCTCCTCTACATGAATTTAAGCGTGCTCGTAGATTGGTATCTGGGTACTGTTGAAATAGTTAACTGTAATAGCTACATGTTTTCTAAAATTTTCAGCTTAAAAACCCCTTATTTGAACCAGTAAGATTGCAAATAAACTCATAAAAAAGATTTGTAAAATAACATTTGAAATGGAAATTAGGAAAAGAAACATGCAATGGCTAAACATGAAGACTTATACTTAAGATTAACAATTTCTGTGATATATAATGAGGAAGGACGGCCTGGAGAATCTGATACTCATGGGTCAAATAGAAGGAAAATAAGACAAGAGAAAGCAGTGCGTGACATACTAGATGAGCTTGAGCAGGTGGATGACAGAATGTGGTCTGGGGGAGGAAGCAGAGGGGAGGAACTTCCTGAGAGCTACAAGGGATAGAGAGAGGTGGAGAGCCATGATCGCCCACATCTTGAAAGAACATGGCACATAAAAAGAAAGAATATGGTGAGAAATTAAATATTTTAGTAAGAGTATATGTACAAGATTTAGATTTTAATGGATTATATTGTAGAACTTGTCAGAAAATTTACATAGGGATGTTTATTTTATGGGGTTGTATTATACTGAAGCATGTAATTTATTCCCGACATTTAGGTTCAGAAACACTGGATCGTATTATACTCAGGAAAATACAGTCAAAACTTAATTTGAGTTTACATACTAGTAATCTTAGTATGACTCCGTGATTAGTAGCTATGGTACTAGTCAGAAGTATAGTGGCCAACATCGAACCATGATATTAAAATTCGTGCAATTATTTCTCAATTTAGGTCTTCATTATTCTTATATGTCAGTTTTACAAAGTTGTTTCAATGATTCTGTTATCATTGTTCTTCAAACAGCTCTTACTAAAATCAGGAGCTCATGACAAATTATTTTGGGAAAAAAATACTCAATGATGAATTTTAATTTTTTTAATCATTTCACCCCAAACAAGGCAATACCACCACTAAGGTACAAGGGGTTACTGAGTGTTAGAAAATATGAGAAGAGAAATCACTTAATGAGAGAGAACAATAAAAGAATGAAAAGAATTAATGAAGCAGAAGATAATGATTGACATTGAAGTTAAACGTTTGAAGATCAAAGTTGACCGGGAAGTAAGAAGCTGGAAGAGAGTACCATAATTAAAAGGTGGGATAGAAGAAACTGTAGCATAGAACTTACGGTTACATCTAGCCATTTTAACTGTAAACTGGTGAAACCTTGCTGCTTATCTAGAACTGTGCTTAAATTCATAAAGTCTTCAGACCATACAGGAAAGTTCATCAGAACAATTACCATGGAAGCCTTTACTATATTTTCTGAACTTAGAGGAAATCCATATTCTTGTGAAGAATTGAAGAACTGCTTCAATTATCCCAGCTAATGGCATTTACATCAGAAATCCAACAAATATGAAGAAGGTCATCTAGTTCCATATTAGATTTACACTGGTCATCAGGGCGGTGCAAGGGTCTTGTGCAACCCGACATCTATGATACGCTTCTCTCCCGACACACCAAATCTATAGATTCAGGTAACACACTCTACTACATCCTAATTTTCATAAGATGAATTTTATTTATTTTTTATCATTTTACCCTAAGCAAGGCAATACCTCTAAAAATTTGATTTCTCGCAATTATCACCTGTGGAACTCCCTTCTTATCACTACAATCTTCGAACATTTAAATGCAATGTCTAACATCATCTTCTGTTTTCTTGGACCCAGTTCATGTTTTACCCTTTCTTCAATCCCCGCCTATAACTACACTTTACTTTCTTTTTAACTCTCTGTAACCCCCTGCGTACCAGTGGCAATCCCAACTTCCTTGGGATGAAATGATTAAAAATGAAAGAAAATGTTATAGTAAAAAAATAGAAAATAAAAGTAAAATTGAAATATTACAGAAATTTAATATAAAACAGAAAAAAATAGGCTTGAAATGAAGCCACCCTAGGTATTTTTTTAAATTGGCCCCAAAAGTAGTTGTTTTGTACTTTATATAAGAGAAAATTATAAGAGGTTAAAAAAAGCGAGATATGATTTCGCATTAGAAATTTTATTATGGCAATAAGAAAGAAAGCATTTTATGACTAAATTTTGCTCCCACAAAATATCCTCCTTTAGCTTTGATTACTGCAACACATTTTTGGCAATTGTTGCAAATGTTTTTCAAAGTTTAAGTTTGATAATTGATTTCATTCTTTTTTCAATGACGCTAAGAGCTCTTCTTTCATTTTTTGGAATGGAAAGTTTTCACTCATGTTAAGTTCATCCCATGCAAATTCTGGGGATGATGTCAAACTTTTGAACTGTAGCGTATATATAATCAAATATCGAAATTGATAAATAAATCTGTAGTTTCTGACTGTATCAATATTTTATTGTGTTGCCTCTTGTACCTCTTTATCAGCATCACATCAATCAACTGGATTCGCTTCATGTACGTTGTCTTGTTTCGATTTGTAGTATTAAGTCGGGTGATGGAAGAGGGAACGATATTAAATTGAAATATCCAATACAACTAACAGGGAAACTCACCATATTAAGATTAAATTCAGATCGGCAGGTCACGGCGAGAATGGATGCTGACAGCGTCCAAAAACAACTATCTAAATTTGATATTGTAATATTCCTCTGTAGAATGATATTGTAATATTCCTCTGTTACAATGATAACACGGATCTCTCTCTCCCTCTCTCTCTCTCTCTCTCTCTCTCTCTCTATATATATATATATATATATATATATATATATATATATATATAAAGTTGTAGCCTCTGTCTGTCTGTTTGTTATCGAATTCTTCCTAAAGATATAGAGATAGAGCCCCCGCTTCATAAACATATATATTCTGAAACTACACTACCCAGGGTACTTCGATAAGTATATTTCATTTTGATCAATGGGGGTACCTGGGATTACCCACTGATTTTTCCCTTTGATTTAAATTAATTTAAATTTGAATAAGGGAATGGCTCCTAGGTTAATGGATAAGTATTAGGTTGGTGCAAAAATAATGACGTAATAATGTCGTTTTTTGACCTATTTCTTAACGTCAAAAAATGACATTATTACGTCATTATTTTTATATCTCCTCGAGCAGAAAATATCTAAACCAAAATGTCCGATCAAGCAAAGAGCGGGAAGACAATCTGAAAATGTTAGATCCACATATTTTTATCATTACTCCAGTCTTAATGCGTCAAACGACCTTTAGGACCAAATCAGATGATGAAAGCACAAAATCAGAATGAATACTTATGTCAAAACTGAAAATAAAAAATAAAAAAAATGTTGTATGAATCACCACTTGGCGTGTGGAGGTGCGAAGGTGAAAAAAAAAAAAAGAAGGTGGATAGACCGAATGAAAGTTGGGATAGGTATCTCTTTTGAGGAGATGTTTACATCATTTAATCACTGACCCGTATAAAAATGGCTTTACACGTAAAACATATAGTCACGAGTAGAGCTGTCTCTGTAATGCTTTTGATTATACATAACTATGCATGTACATTTTAGATAACTAATCTTACCTTCCCTCTCCAAATACAATTCCAGCAAGACATTAGCCAGCCAAATGAAAAAAAAAATCAAACATAAAACATGAAAAGTCTCGTATCGTTCGATGATCGTCTTGAGAGACACAGAGAAATAATTTGGCCATTGTTTCCTTTTTCGTTGGTTTATTTATATATATATATATATATATATATATATATATATATATATATATATATATATATATATATATATATATATATATATATATATATATATATATATATATATATATATATATATATATATATATATATATATATATATATATATATATATATATATATATATATATATATATATATATATATATTTGCCATAAACAGACAAAAATTAATTTTATTATTACCACTCATGATGATAATAAATATTAAAAATGAAAAACAATCTAGCTAACAGAGGTTCGAATCCGGTTAACTAGCCCGTTTTTCATTTTTCATTTTCGTTTTTCATATTCCCTTTTTCATTTTTCATTTTTACTTTTTACTTTTTATTATCATCATGTGTGGTAATAATAAAATTATTTTTGACTGTATATGGCAGTGTGCGTTTTTAAATATCTATATCCGTATATATATATATATATATATATATATATATATATGTGTGTGTGTGTGTGTGTGTGTGTGTGTGTTTAAATATCTATATTCGTATATATATATATATATATATATATATATATATATATATAGATAGATAGATAGATAGATAGATAGATAGATATTTTTTTTATAATTATAAAATAAGCATGTTATGACATCACTACACAAGCAGCCATTTTGTTTTAACACTTCTGGTGTCTTGTCAAGTGATGAGGTTGATTGAAAAATAAAGCGTTTTAAAAAGTTCTTCCCTCCCAATAGGTCGGACATTATTACGTAAGCTAAGATGGCCCATCAACTTTGTCCAATTAATTTAATTTTGGTATTTTGCTTTGATATAGTCCACATTGAACGAAACGCGTCAGCAATTACCAGTTTTCCTATTGTCATTTTTATTCATATATATATATATATATATATATATATATATATATATATATATATATATATATATATATATATATATATATATATATATACAGGGTGTCCATAAAGTTTGTGTACACACTTTAAAAAATTATAAATTTTAATTCTAAAGAACGTTATTTATCTGAATACGAAAAGGGACGCCTCGTATCAGTATATGGTCTTATACCAAATCACCAACAACTTACTTCTGAGTGATTGGCCCTTTGAAAATTATTAATACATTTTTTTCATTATGCCGAAAAAACTATATATTATATTCTATTAACGTCTTCGCAAAGCATACATTCGTCATTGGGTTGAAAGATTGTGTGATGTCTGGCTCCCAGGAGAGTAGAATATGTCTGCATTGACTTTCATTTTCGATTCCTCCCATTTCATCAGCATCGCTTGATCACAAACAAGAGTTGCTCTTGAGAAATATGGAGAAATGTCTGTCATAATATATGCATGTGCGCTCTTGTTTGCACACAAACGCACAATGAATATATATATATATATATATATTTATATATTTATATATATATATATATATATATATATATATATATATATATATATATATATATATATGAATGAAGAGAATGAATGCAGTATGAAATGGAAGTATTTTACTGAGAAAGGAAACAATTATGTATATCTCAAGAGATCAAGAAGTGTTACTAATGTATATTTGTAAACTTCCATAAATGAAAAACTTCGAAAACTTTTAAAAAAATCTATTCAAGTGTTATTTAACCTATCGCTTCTTCAAGCGAATTCTTTAAATTCTGCAGTTTTTCGAGGTTTCGATTCTAAATCGCATTCTAGAATTTTTTCTAAACAAAAAGTAAAATTCTTGACATGTTTTGTCAGGCTTTTCTGCTTCCGAAAGAGGGGTCCACTCATTCTCCCCATCGATTTCTTAACTCTCCAGCCAAAAAATATTTTACGATATAATAGGCAAAAATACACAGTCGCCTTTTTTCATTTCTTCACAAAATCTATAAAGGATTGTGAAGTGGAAAATAATTCATCTCCCATAACGCCACATAGACGCTTTTGAAATCTATAAAGCCTGGAAAGCGAGGACTCGACAGCTTCATAACGAATATGGTAGCAGTACTCAATTTTTAGTTTATTGTAAAACAGTATCGTCAGAGTCTCGCACAAGTAGCGCGGTAAAAGGAAACGAGTCCCTTACAAGGATCTTTAGCTAGGGACCGTATATAAGCGTTGCACTTGATGTTTGGAATGAACGTTAATTCCAGTAAAAGTTCGAAGGAAAGGGACTCCTTGGAAGTATAACCGTTCATCTTGAGTGACAAAAATCCAGCGCATGCTTTCTAAAGGTTAACGTTACTAGAAAGGTTTTTGAGGTATTTAATACAAGCCATTTAATCACTATATCAGATGTCCTAGTGAAAGACCATAGTTTGATTTGCTTTCTCAATTACATTTTCGTCTTTATTTATGCCTTGTCTATGATTTTTATATACCTATATTTTTATATGCCTGTAAATACACACACACACACACATATATATATATATATATATATATATTTCAATTAAATGGTGCAATTATAATTTATAAATTCATGAATCATTCATACAAAAAACGAATATAGAGGTTAAAGATTTAAATGGCGAGAATACATCATTTAAATCATTAACCTCTATATTTGTTTTTTGTATGAATGATTCATGAATACATATATATATATACATAATTTGTTCTAATTTTATATATATATATATATATATATATATATATATATATATATATATATATATATATATATATATATATATATATATATATATATATATATATATATATATATATATATATATATATAAATAAATGAAATATATACATATATATATATAAACGAAAATGAAAAATGAAAAACGGGCTAGCTAACCGGTTTCGAACCTCTGTTAGCTAGACTGTTTTTCATTTTTAATATTTATTATCATCATGAGTGGTAATAATAAAATTAATTTTTGTCTGTTTATGGCAGTGATTATATATATATATATATATATATATATATATATATATATATATATATATATATATATATATATATATATATATATATATATATATATATATATATATATATATGATTTGTTCAAGTTGTGGAAAAGCAAAATTGTCCATTTGTTACATTAAGGCTTGAAATGTTGTATCTTAGAAATAATTAAATATATCTTACTGGAATTATCTGAGGTTTTTATAACACTGTGATCTCCTGATCCAGTTTTCCTCTCTGCTGATCCCTCTTTTTAA
The DNA here is from genome assembly GCA_963932145.1 of Acanthosepion lycidas. Taxonomy (NCBI): domain Eukaryota; kingdom Metazoa; phylum Mollusca; class Cephalopoda; order Sepiida; family Sepiidae; genus Acanthosepion; species Acanthosepion lycidas. Next base: position 16,810,452 of record OZ010593.1, on the reverse strand, counting down.
ACTTATTCCCCGTTATCTTGATGGTTCTTGAACGGACTTTGAAAATGGAAACCCGAGTATGAATGTTTGTACCATTACTGAATGAGCTTTTTCCTCTCACCATTGCTTTTTTGGGAAGACAGTGGGTCTGGCCCAGAACGATTGTAACCTGTTCTCTTTGTAGCTGAATGACTCAAAGGATTTTCAGTAATTCTGACGACAAACGGTGTCAAGATGTCTAAAATTTATTTGGATGGAAATTTATGCTGTTACACTATTTGGATAGTTTGCTGTTACAACCGGTATATCTATCTATCTATCTATCTATCTATCTATCTATCTATATATATATATATATATATATATATATATATATATATATATATATATATCAGAGATAGAGCGTGTGTAAATATATAAGTGAACATTGAAGTCAACACTCAGAGGCGACAGACTGTTTTATGCTTGACGCAGTCATCAGGCCACCTGACGATTGCGTCTAGCATGAAACAGTCTGTTGCCTCTGAGTTCTGACTTCAATGTTCTATATATATATATATATATATATATATATATATATATATATATATATATGACTGTTTATTTACTCCAGTTTTCGAAGAGATAGAAAATGATGTTCGAGAGATGATAGCAGCGTGTGACCATGCAGGAATGTACCTGTAAAAAGTACCAGTCTATGTGAAATTTCGTAGGCTCACCTATTCAGAAGCTATCAAAGATTGTACTAGCTTTAAGTGACAAGTTATCTTGACTCACTGTTTCAGCGTACTGAACTTGTTCAAATTTGATCACCTCAGAATATTTTCCCGAGAAAATTTGAATAAACTCCACTACGCATAGTTGCAGTATAGAGCAAAGTTTCGCCCTGTGTGCTTTACAAATTTGTTACTGAACAGGCGAGTGAAACACGGATTTTGCTAGCCGCCTGTGTGTTCTCGTTTTATTTAAGCTACAAACAGAATGGCTTACGGCGCCAATTGTAATATTTCAAATAGTTCATGGGATTGAGTTTAATCTTTGTCTCATTGCTTGCGTAGAGAAATATTACAATATGGCCTCTGTTTTATTTTAGATCTCACTTTTTTTCATATTTGTTCATGTAGGATCGGAAAAAAATGAAATGAGGGATGAACTATGTAATGTTTATGAAAAATAGTCTGACCCTTACTGACACGTGCGAAATATTGCATCATTAACTATTGTTTTATGTATCTTTATTCCCTTGCCAATCACCATACCGTCATTATGTATAATTAACCTACACGACTACGTGTACTTTCTCTACTTGATCAAATACTGCCACACAATGGGCTAAAACTTTACTTTGAAAACAACAATTTCTCCTCTCAAAACATGTTCTTAAATGGCTAGGTTAATAATGATTTTATACATTTTCTGCTATGTGCCGTATCAAGCCAGGCCGTGGACAGCCATTGCTCTCCAAAATTTCCTCACATTTGTATCTTCATATTTATCTTTTTTTCAATACCTCGCCCTTTCTGTTTTACCATTCATGTACACAGGTTTATTGGGTAGATTATTCAAATATGTTAATAATGATTTTATACATATTCTGCTATGTGCTGTATCAATTCAGGACGTGGACAGCCATTGCTCTCCAAAATTTCCGCTCATTTAGACCTTTATATTCTTTTTCAATATCTCGCCCTTTCTGTTTTACCATTCATTTGCACAAGTTTATAAGGTAGATTACTCGCCGCAAGCCTGTGTTCTTCAGTTATTCAATATATCCTGTAAATAAGAAATTACCTAATATCTCTTTTTCTATTATGTTTCCTTAAAATTTTAACCTACTCTTTCTAAATGCAACTATAATACTTCTTTTTCTATCCTCCTTACTCCCTGTTTTCGCCCATGATATTCTCAGTATCCTCCTGCAGAACCACATTTCTGCCTTACCTCAAGTGACTCCTTCATCGCTGAAGTTTTCCATAATTCATTTCCATAAAAGAGGATTAACATTGTGTAGGCGTTCAGTAATTTTGCCCTCGTTTCCAACGAAGTTTTCCTGTTTATTGATAACAGCATCCTTCATGTACGACCACATTACTGTTACTTCAGGTCTCTTCATCTTTGAGGAGATTGCTCAGAATTCACTGTCATATAGGAAGAGAAATACCACACAGCAGTTCAGCCATCTTTTCTTTGTTTCTAATGAAATTTCCCAGTTTCTTGATATTTTGCTTAGCTTTTGGAAGGCATTTTTCTCTATTTCAATGCACTTTCGTATTTTGGTGCCATTTCTTCTGTCACCTGTCAGAATAGTTTTCGCTGATAGACTCTGATTAAACAAAGTTAAATTTTAACAATAAGAGCATTTTTTCGGGCGCACACACGAATGGATTTTGACGCAGGGTTATCACTACAATGGGAACCAGGCATAAATTTGCTAAAACTATGTCGCTGTTTCCGTTTAGAGACGTCTCAGTCGACAAGGATTTCAGAATGCGAATGGAAACAGGTGAAGATGACATGCTCGGTTAACGGGTAGCGCTAAAGGAGTCAGTCTGCAAATCGTGTTCATTCTAGTTGCAACAGTTTTTATACGAGTAAAATCCCTAGAAATGACATTACTACACCTCTCATGTTATATGAATACAAAATGCTCTGATAATGTAGCATTAGACGCAAACGCCTAATGACATTTCAGTACCAGTAGGACACGGACAAATAACTCTTAAGAAATATCCATCATTCTAAAGCTTTGAGTTGTTTTGGTTTTAATGTTATGGTCGCTGTTTCCATTGTATCTAGTTTCGATACTTCTTCGGGAAATCTATAGAATCTTGTGTCACTAAGATATTCCATTTTCAACCAGAAGAGCCTTTAACATATTTGTGTCTATATGCGTTGTACTTGAATACCCATATTATATAGACTTTTCTTAGCTATAGATGTGTTTGCGGAGACAATGAAGAGAAGCTTCAATGTCCTTTTTTGCTTTGAATATATGTGCCGATGTAGCAGAACTGTATGAATTTTTAGTTTTCATCCAATAAGTGATTTCTGTAGTCATAAAGAAAGAATACAGCATATATATATATATATATATATATATATATATATATATATATATATATATATATATATATATAAATTTCCCAAGAGGATAGAATCCAGGTAGAACACAATGTCCAGGAGAAAGTAATAATACAACAAAAAAGGCTTAATTACTAATATGTCATGGTCATAATTTATTACATTGGAATCGTAATCACGATCCAAATACTCAGACTATATTCTTACTCTGTCCTGGACATTGAGTTCTACCTGGATTCTATCCTCTGGGAATATATATATACATACATATATATATATATATATATATATATATATATATATATATATATATATATATATATATATGTTGACCATTAATATTATCAATATAAATATATATATATATATATATATATATATATATATATATGTTGACCATTAATATTATCAATATATATATATATATATATATATATATATATATATATATATATATATATAAATTTCCCAAGAGGATAGAATCCAGGTAGAACACAATGTCCAGGAGAAAGTAATAATACAACAAAAAAGGCTTAATTACTAATATGTCATGGTCATAATTTATTACATTGGAATCGTAATCACGATCCAAATACTCAGACCTATATTCTTACTCTGTCCTGGACATTGAGTTCTACCTGGATTCTATCCTCTGGGAATATATATATATATATATATATATATATATATATATATATATATATATATATATATATATATATATATGTTGATCATTAATATTATCAATATATATATATATATATATATATATATATATATATATATATATATATATATATATATAAGTTTCCCAAAAAGATTGAATCCAGGTAGAACACAATGTCCAGGAGAAAGTAATAATACAACAAAAAAGGCTTAATTACTAATATGTCATGGTCATAATTTATTACATTGGAATCGTAATCACGATCCAAATACTCAGACCTATATTCTTACTCTGTCCTGGACATTGAGTTCTACCTGGATTCTATCCTCTGGGAATATATATATATATATATATATATATATATATATATATATATATATATATATATATATATATATGTTGATCATTAATATTATCAATATATATATATATATATATATATATATATATATATATATATATATATGTTGATCATTAATATTATCAATATATATATATATATATATATATATATATATATATATATATATGTATATATGTAACCACAATAATAAAGTATCTCGCGAGAACCAGATAAAAAAAAAGAAAAACTGTTGTCAACTCACAAAAATAATAATTCCATCACTTGAAAGTTGCTTCCCTATGAAACTCAAAGTTGTGCAATTAATATAACATATTACGCATATTACTTTATACATATATTAAATAGCTCCATTATTTCACATTGAACACTATTTTTTCTTAAACTATAGGGTATTTATATGTATACGTGCCTACATTTACCTATTCGGTTATATTTCGTTCCCTTCATTTGAGCACTTTTATCGGTGTAATCAAACACCCAAGCAATATACACTAATTCTTACCGGGATATGGACGCTTTTTATCTGAACCACGTCACCACATATACTAGTATTGTTATTATATATTTTGTTTTAATTTCTGACTACCTTTACTGTACAACCACCGTTAAAATTGGACCGTAACGCGTTTAACATTTTTGCTATTTCATTTTTCCATTATCATTGTTGTAGCATACTTACGGACGATAATGTGTATGTCCCCATCATAAATACAGTAGTGAATACTGTACGTGGTCTAGAGTTGGAGATTCGTCTCCAGCTGTGCTCGTCAAACTCTCTGCCTCCATACAGAGAGGATCCCCATAAGGTTTTATATCGAAAGGTAGAGTCCCATCTCGGGAAACAGCTACCCGACATCGTTTTTATACGAGGCCTACGGAAAAGTTTTGGCCGAGCTTACGGGCTCGGATTACCACACATTAAATTCGGCCTTGTGCCACATCTGACCGCGTGTGCGGTTGGTAGACATCCTAGAGTTGGAGACTCATTGTGGAATTCACTTGACTCACGTCTAGCAGTTACTTCTTCTGCGGGCCGCTGGCGAATCATATATGTGTTGTTCTTGTACTAAGTATTATCGTTCATTACCAACCTTCGTTTGATTATTCTATTCAGTAACCGTCCCTAGGTTACAACACTTACCGCTACCATTATTAGTATATAACTGTTATTTTTATTTTTGCTTTGTGTTTTGCATTTTTCTTTTACTTTTAGTCATACTATTAGAATCGTGTTTATTTACTCATCTATTTGTATTCAGTTATTTTTATTTAATTATTCATTTATTTGCCCAATTTATTCATTTATTTATTTGCATATTTATATATTCCTCGTGCGTGCTTGAATTTTTTTTCGTTTTCGTCTTATCATATTGGGCGGAGGCATTAACTAATTTCCTTTCGACTTGCCCATTTTTCTTCATCCTAAATATCGTTGTTCAGAAAATCACTTTGTATGAGTTTTTTTTTTTCAGTCTGAATCTCATTATCTTCATTTGTTTTCTTTTTTTTCATTTTTATTCTTCAACCCAGAATTCAGTTAAGCTCATTTTACAAAAGGTAAAACCATATTAACCTCCGTTTCTTTTGCAGTGATATTTGAGCTATAGGATTTCAAGACAGTTTGAAGGATACCTTAAACTTTCTTCTCAGTAGTATTTGTTTTCATTGTAACAGATATGAACTGAAAAAATGCTGCTAGACCACGAACTCTAACTTATTTTTTCAGCTATTTTTTTTCCTAAACTAATTGTTGTTTGAGGCGATCTGGAATCAATGGCCGTACAGATGGTATAATGATTAGAAGATCAAAACGAGGTTATTACATTCTCTTTCGTAAAAATACCTTTGATGAAGTTATAAATCCATTTCTTCTCCCGTATATATGGATTAAAAAGCGAAGCTTGTCTTTCTTAAAATTAATCATACAGCAAAGTTGGTAAGAAATTTATATACTCTATTACTAAACTTACATTATCCAAGGCCCAAGAGTCAGTCGATATAGATAGTTACTAAAGGGCGTTGTTGTATAAACAGTAAGAGTGAGAGACTCGGTTTATCCCGATATGTGGGAAAGACAACGATTAAGCCTAAACTTGAATATGTTACGATAATGGTAATCAGGAAAGCATCCTCTTGGGAGTCGGTTCTACAAAGTAGCTGTTTTGGGGAAGAAACTGTTCGAATTAAGCTTTCTCCTCACTAAAAGAAAATGAAGGGAATGATGGTGGCTCGTCTCAGTGAATGTGCAAGAGCGGATCTTATCTGTGAAGGTTAATGAACCTAAGGAACATAGTTTGTGAGAATATTTTCCATAGAAATAAAATACAAATGTAATATGACACGAATATCCCGTTTCATCATCCCTTATTTGATACAGAAGTACAATAGTAGATACAGAAGATACAATATTTGATACAGAAGTACCATAGTAGATAAACAAAAATATTAAAATATTTACAAACCAAAAAAATAGGGCTTTGTTTTATAGACTTATGTCTCAAAAGGAAGTGATGAATTCAAAAGCCTAACGTACTAATGCAACGCTAAAACGTACATTTATTTTCTTCCAAACTAATGCATAAATATTACAAAAATATATATATTATAAATATTACATGTGTATAATGGCTGGTCGCCCTTTTCCTAATATGCCTGTCTACATGTGTGTCTAGGAAATCCCTGTTTCATACGCCTGCTCAGGCATATCTGTGTTTCTTCAACACCCACAGAGCCAACCTGTGGTTTATACTGCAACTATGCTGAGCGTACCTTAGTTACAGTTTCTGGGCGATAGATCGCGCAATATCTGGGGTGATCAGCAGTTTGAACAAGTGCAGCACGCCGCTCAAACACGCGGTCACGATGAGTTGTGACTTTCTGCTAACATCGACGGATCCTAAATAGATACGTCAACCCAATTACAGTGAAAAGGATTGGTTCAATCCGTGTTACGGTTAGGGGAATCTTTCCATTGGAAATCATCTTCCTGGCAGATCGACCATGGTGAGATTCGAACCAGACTCTCATAACCGGAAAGCAAACATTCTAACTACATGTAATATAATATTTATAAAGCTATTAATATTATTAACGTCCAAGAAGCTTAAAGAAGCAATATATATGCGAAATTCTGTCTAAAATATATCACGACCTTCCTGTATGATAGAAATAATAAAATGTATTCATTTTTACATGAAACCGGTTTCTTTGGATTTGCCGATTTAAGATCGAATGTCTAAAATAACATGTGTAGGTGGGAGCCAAATCTAAAGGGTTTCATCTTTAGCAATTCATCTTAAACATGATGGTGTTTCAAAACGAAATATTCATTGAATTAGAAATGATAGATTATATAAAAACGGCTATATTTCGAAAAGGCTTTTTTTTTTTTTTTTTTTTTTTAAATACATTTAACGATAAACTGAAATAAATAGATTATAAAATTGCTTCCGGCGAGAAAACCAGGCAGAAGTCTAAAAGGTACGAAGAAAAAAAAGGAAATAAGAGAAAGTAAAAATATTGAGGCCGAAAACTAAATAAATGATAGAGAAAGAGATGTAAAGAAAAATAAAATAAAAAACTGAAAAGATAAAAATGTAAATAAGCAAATAAGATAAGAAGATGAAACATAAAAAGAAATAAAGTAAAAGTGAAAGAAAAAACAACAGCAATCTGAAGGAAAAACAAAAAGAAAGAAGGAATGAATGAAAACAGAAGGAAAACTTAAAGGAAATATATTAAAAGAGAAAAGAAATATGGAAATATGAAGAAAAGACAAAAACAAACAAAGAAAATAGGAGGAAAATAGATCAAAGGAAATGAGGATAGAAAAAGAAAAAAACGGAAAGAAAAATGAAAAAAAAAAGAGGAGAAAAATTAAAAGAAAGAAACAGAGACAAAAAAATCAGAAAATGGAAAGAAAAATGCTTGTGTAAGAACAATTAAATAAAAAGAAGAGAAGTAAAAAGATGGAATGGAGAAGCGAGGGAAAAAGGAAAGAAAAAAGATGAAAGAATATAATATCAAATAATAAAGAGAAAGGTAAACAAAACGTGAAGAAATAAAAAGAGAGAAAATAAAAGGAAAGATAAAAAAGAAAAATAAGAATATAGAAAGAAAAAGGAGAAAAGAAAACAAGAAAAAAAGATAAAAAAGAAACAAAATAAAATGGATAAAAGATTAGCATATTTCGTTGGATTTCGACAGGTAAAAGAAGTTATGGAGAGCCATTAACTGAAGTGACACATCACATAGATAGAACCAAAGCGGAGCAGAAAGAACAAAAGTAACCCAGACAATTTTGTTATTCAGTGATCAGAGTTCCTTTGTATATATTACAGCCTTTATGATGACGTAGTTTCTCTTGGATTCTACCGGGACGAGACACATGTTTTCTCAGTATATTTGTCTCAGTGTTTAGTCATGACGGAGCAAAAACATCTTGCCTTTGTGACGCTTAACGAAATGAACGGGATGTCACGCAGCAACACAAAAATATAGGTCCACCCCTGCCGCGTAATTTTGTAAACTATATCAGGGAAATTAAACCATTTTTCTAAAGTCAAAGATCGATTTATTTATACGTCGGTCCGTAATTATCTACTTACATATGTAATTACAAACATCATAAATCGATTCATTTTCAGCACGAGTAGATTTTTCCTGATTCTTTGGGCTGTTGCAAAAAATATTTCCACCATTATTACACAAAGAATTTTTTTTTTCATAAAAATTCATAGTAGCATTAAGAAAACTTCACAGCGCTATTTTCTTTATTGTACTTAGCATTTCAGCTAAATTAGAAATTCTGTTATTACGGAAACTTTTTACCCATTTTAATTCTATGTATACATTGAGGAAAATATACATATCTCGTTTCAGTTCGACCTACCGCTTCTCAATAAATAAATAAATAAAAATAAATCTGTTTAAAAAAAGTATTGATATTAATTGTGCATTAAAATATATAGTTGGTAATTATGTTTTAAAAGTGTGTTGTTGGTTATTTTGCTATAAAAATATATTGTTCGTACTTCGACTTCAAAAATATATTGTTGTTAGGTCTACTTTGAAAATGTAATATTGTTAATTCTGCTCTAAAAGTGTATTGATGGTAATTCTGCTTTAAAAACTTATTGTTGGTAATTTTGATTTAAAATGTATTGATGATAATTCTTCTTTAAAGATGTATTGCTGATAATTCATCTTTAAAATTGTATCGTACTTAATTCTGCTCTAAAAATGTATCATTGGTAAGTCTGCTTTAAAAACGTATTGTTGGTATGTCTGCTTTAAAAGCGTAGTGTTGGTAAGTCATTTTTAAACATTATATTTGTAATTCTTCTTTACAAATGCATTCTTAGTAATTCTATTTTAAAAATCTATTATTTATAAGTCTCATTGAAAAATCTATTATTACTAACTCTACTTTAAAAGCATATTGTTGATAATTTTGTTTTAAAAATGTATTTTGGTAATGCTGCATTAAAAATGCATTGTTGGTCGGTTTGGTTAAAAACAATTTTTCCTAATTTTGCTTTCAAAATGTATTACCGGAATACAGTTTTTGATACTTATTGTTAGTCAATCTGTTTTCCAATATTTTGATGTTATTTCTGCTTTAAAATGTATTGGTAATTTAAAAAAAAATGTATTGTTGATAGTCCTTTAAAAATGTATCGTTAGTAATTCTGCCTTAAGTATGTATCATTTTAATTTTTTAATATAAAAATGCATTGCTAGTGTTCTTACTATAAAATCTATTTTTAATCTTACACAGTATTTGTGGTTTCAGTATTTGTCCGTAGAAGTATTCCATCAGGTGTTACCACTCCTGGTCAGTGCAGACCGGCGAACAACTGCACTTAAAGTTATTTACACACTCCTCAAGGCTTCATAACTCCCGATTAGAGGCCCTATATATATATGTCCAAGTAACATATATATATATATATATATATATATATATAATAAAAAGGCTTAAACACTAATATTCCATGGTCTATAAAAAATAAAAATAAAAAAATAAAATAAAATAAATGCATATATATGCACCTGTGGATTTTGCATATATATGTATATTTACCACTAATATTATTTATCTATCTATATATATATATATATATATATATATATATATATATATATATATATATATATTCAAGTAACATATAAATATATATATATATATATATATATATATATATATATTCAAGTAACATATATATATATATTCAAGTAACATATATATATATATATATATATATATATATATATATATATATATGTATGTATGTATGTATTAAAAGTAGTAGTCGTTTGGAAAACCCCGGATAGCTCAACTTGCAGATATGTCAGGACAAATTGCTACCCAAGGAAAAAAATTAGAAATAAGAAAGAAAGTACTAAAAATATCAGAACAGGACGAAACAAATCGTCAAATACTTTAAGTCCTTAGTCCAAATAAATAAAAAAAAAACAAACGAGTAGAAAGACTTAAACGTAGTGTGCTCAATAAGCTAAGTAGAGCGATAAACTAGAAGTTCTAGTTTGTGTATATATATATATATATATATATATATATATATATATAGTTTATGCAAAACTATATATATATATATAAGTTGTAGTATGTATATATATATATATGTATATTCAAGTAACATATATATATATATATAAATATATATATATATATATATATATATATATATATATATATATTACTTGAAGATGTTCAGTGTCATGATTCAAAAATCAAAGGTTAAATTTCGTCCTGAAAAAGAATTGTACTGAATGTATTATAGCGTAGTAATATGGGGGGCAGTAAAGGGGCGGGAGATTTGTTATCACTGTTTTATTTTTCACGAATAATTGACCTTGAATAACCTTCAATGAATTTCTTGAATATTCACGACCATGAATAGTTATTCGACTTTCTCGTAATTAATTAACTCCGGTTTATGATTGATCGATTGCTGTTCGATCTTATGACTCGTCATTTAAAGGTTATTTGCAGACAATTTTTCTATTTTGTCCTACCCTTCTCCTATGGCTAAATTTTGAGCGTCAAGTTATCGTACTTTTCAAAGAACTTCAGATGAAATGTGCAGAAATTTTTCTTGAATTATTTTGTCATATCAGTCGTCAGTTTTCAACGCTTGTCACGGACCTATTTGAATTTACCGCTTTTTTTTTTTTTTTTTTTTTTTACTGGGTCCCGTGTAGTCTTGATGTCGTTAATTCATAAATGGAAAGAATTTGTTTTTCAGCTTTGCATACAGCCATTGGCTTAACATTCCCAGGTTTCAAATCGAATGTCAAAAGCATTATATGTGTGAGGGAGTGACTCTGCCAGTGCCATATGTTAGTCATTAATATCAGATTTGTTGCACATGCCTTTGTAGCCTATGGTTTTTTGTGACAGTTTTTTGATTTAAGACCATCCATCTTCAAAATCCGCAGACTGAGAATACAGAATTACAAACACAAACTTCAAACAAAAGATTAGGAAAGAAACCACCATAATAGTGGAAAGATAATAGAAATAGAAAAGTTACCGGACTTGAGATACTTATTTTTCTCCCTAAGAAAAATATTTGAACAGAAAAATCTTATAAATCCCAGCTAACAGTAGCAGTTGTTTTACGTTCAATGATAAATGCCGAATATTTCCGTAGAAGAAAATGGCTAATATTAACATTACCATTAATATAATCAGTTTTTCAACATCTCAGTCCTTACCAAAATTTAAATCTAATTCGCAGCATAATCACACTTTTATATGAGTTGTATCCTGGGAATTTAAACGCTACATGTTTAAAATTAAATAAACTAGCATAGACTGAATGACGTCATAGAAATGATTATCGGTGATTGCCAATATGACAAAACGAAATATTAAATATTTTTTATGAATTATAAATGTTATAAGAATTACAACTGTTGCAGAAATTAAACATCTCGCATTAATTATCGGGATGTCATTTTAAAAAAGTGTTTATAACATTTATAAAGCGGACAAAGAATTTAATACATTCCCTTTCTTTGATATACAGTTGAATCATTGATTGAATTTAATGAAACTTGCACAGAAGAATAAGAGCTAAGTACACACACACAGACACACCCACAAACACAATCATTGTGTATTTAGTCAGCAAAATTTCTTTTAGGCATATCTGATTAAATAAATTACAAATATTATGTCTGCTTATTTTTAGCATAATCCGTTCATAATCACGGATATTTTTCCCGTGTATTAAAATCAAATGCTGAAAAAAATGCACTGTAACAAGGAAAATCAATTTATTTCACAAGTACTTTCCATCTTTTTCTGAGATCATCATCCGGAGTAAGGAACCTCATTAAATAAAAAACCCTCCCTCAAAAATGGAGACATTTAAGGGTTTTCTCATTGATGATGATAATTTATCAGCTTGGATTTGGAGTTACAGGAAGCGAAAAACCAATTTTCTCCCATTCTTAAGCTTAAGTTAAAGAAGAAATCAGCTGACATTTTAGTTCATTTTGGAATAAATTTTTCGTATGTTTGTTCCGAAATGAATTTCGGAGAATTTTCCTCCTTTATTCGTAATTAAGAAAAGTCGCTCATTAAAATTAATTAACACAAAACGTTTGTCCCTTTTAATAGCATTTGCCTTATACATAAAAATACGCACACACACAAACACACACACACATATATATATATATATATATATATATATATATGTTTAAGAGATTTTTTTATGTTTATACGTTCCTTTTAAACACAAATATTTAAGGAAATGCTCTGTTTATAATAAAGATTATTAAGGACATTTACCGGCCTAAATGTCCGAGAAATTTTCATAGAAAATATGCGTCCCCCGACAGGAATCGGAGCCGTTAAACATTACTCCACTGTGCCTTCGTCATTACTTCTTCGTGCACGCACACACACACACACACACACACACAGATATATATATATATATATATATATATATATATATATATATATATATATATATATATGCGCGATTTGCAAATCAGAGATGTATTCTCGAAATGCGAATCTATTTTAGATTAATTAACAGCTTTTTGATAAGAATATGTAGTATGTAACAGTTGAATAATCAGAAGAATTTGATAGAATCCTTACGATGAAACTACTTTGTTTTATCTTTGCGCTGCTAGTCGCCGTCGGTCTGTTCTGTCTGGGTGAATATTTGGATCCGCCAGATGAACAAAGATTTCTTTGAACCGGTCGTCTCTGGTAATGATTTAGTCTATTACACAATTCGGGGAACGTGTAAGTAGAATTAGACTGATTTCGCGTTTCAGTTCAATAGAGTCTCATTGGACCAATTAATATGGCTGAGTACATTGTGAGACGTGAAATCAGAGAGACAGTCTGAAAGAGATGCGACACTGGAGAGAGAAAGAGAGGGAAAGCAAATCAACGGGGAATAGGGAAATAAGATGGAGAGAGACAGAGGAAAATCGACTGTTGGCAAAAGAAAAAAAAAGGTACGAAGAATAGGGGTAAAGCAGATGTGATTAAGGTAAAAAATTCAAAAGTAGAGTAAGAAAGAAAAAAGATAGGGTGAGAAACTGTATTCGAAAAAAAAAGAGTAATATAAAGACATTTTAGGAAAACCTTATAGAGCAAGAGAGAAAAAAAAAGAAAAGTGTATGATTAGAGAAAGAAGAGAGAAAGGGAATGTGAAAAAAAAAAAAAAAAATCCAGAAAGATAGAGAGATAGTCAAAAGAAGAAAAAGGAGGAGAGCGAGAAATAAAGAAAGAAAAACGATAAAACGCGGACGATTATGAGCGATAAAAAAAAAAAAAACAGAGGTAAAAAGAGGAACTGATACAGTGAGAACTCAAAGAAATTCTCTAGCAACAATGATAAAGACAACAACTGGAGGGTTTTCGGACATAATAAGGTAGCACGGCAATGAAGAGAACCAAAGAAGACAAATAACAGGAAGGAAACGACCATTCTTCTTTCAAATACAGTGTAACCCGGATATAAGAGACCCGGATATAAAAGAAACCCTAATATAAGAGAAACCCAAATATAAGATAGATTTTCTCTGGTCCCAAATTAGAGCCATACTTACCTAAACAAAATAGACCAAACCCGGTTATAAGAGAAACCCGGATATAAGAGACTTCGTCTCCGATCGCGACAACTCTCTTATATCCGGGTTACACTGTATAAGTGGAGCCTGGTATCTTCATATCAATAGGAATTACTTCACTCATAAGCATGCCCGTTAAAATAAGCGTTCCGCCCGGTGTTTCTGTATAAGTTTAATAAACGTTTAAGAAAAAAATTCGTGCTGCACACACGCATATATATATATATATATCATTAATACAAATATAAAATTTATCACTTGTCTGATGTTAATTTCAGTATCTCGTCACTAGATTGTCTTAGAATATATATATATATATATATATATATATATATATATATATATATATCTGTGTGTATGTGAAATATATATATATATTCACATACATTCATATATATATATATGCATGTATGTATATATATATATATTTGTTTATATATATATATATATATATATAGAAAGAGAGAGAGAGAGTGAGAGAGATTAAGGTAGAAAGAGAGAGAGATTGATGGAGTAGATGATTTGTTCACAATTCAAGTTATGTTGCTACATTCTAAGTTGATCTCAGCCTCTCTGTCTTGAGACACACACACATACACGTGTGTGTGCGTGTGTGTGCGTGTGTGTGTGGGTGTATGCGTGCGTATGCGTGTGTTAATAAGAAAGTGCGGGTCAAACGATATGCTCTTCCGGGAGTGATTACAGTCGATAATTTTATCTCATCCTATTTTCACACCTCGGGCTAATATTAGGCTTTATGAATATTAAATGGCCATTGTACGCAGATACAAACAGTTGTTGTGGCTAAATTAGAAAGACCACGAACTGCAGTCTCCACTGAACAACATGCTTAAAAGAAAATTGATATATTGCCAGACATCGTTATGATGTTGCCATGATTAATGGTCATCTTCTGTGGCCAGGGGGGGGGCTAATATTAGCCTGCAGTCATTCGTATAACGGGGAAACTTATTTACTGTTGCACATATTTGGCAGAATATGACTTTTCTGCTTAAGAAGAGCCCATGAAGTATTTATGGAAGGTAAAAGAAACGTCATGTATTCCTTTGATTATATAATATAATAATGTATCTTATTCCTCGTTTTACGAAGATAAGATGATTATTAATTCAGGTAAAGAAAAATAAGAAATATACACTTCTGTCGCATAATATCTATCGCTTTTGCGTCCGAATTTAATACAGGAAATATAGCGACTATTATGGGATGTGGATAGGACTGTTTTCCGCCCAAAATGTGTAGTATATGATTCGCCCCAGGAGATACCAGAAATGTACTATCAATCAGGAAAATTTGTTATGAGATGAGTTGATCTGTGGTGTTCCCAATATGTATTGGGCTAAGTGATATCTAAGTGATATGTTGTGAACCTAAGTGATACCTATGAGTAAAATGTACGTTCAGTACAACATCAGAACATTAAATAAGCTAGGAATAACAGAAGGTTGATCTAGAATGAACTCCATAGCCACCATGTGCTGAATCCAGCCTCAAATGACGACAGTAGCAATACCGACATATAAACCGGAAATCCAGCTGAATAATGGAGGATCGGATGTTATACAGCGTGTCCATAAAGTTCGTGTGCACTTTAAAAAAATTATAAATTTATTTGTATTGGCGACAGAAATAATTTGTAAAATGGATTGGAAAGAATTAAATCCATATTTTTTTAAGGTTTTATTGAAATTTTATTTAAGTTTCCACATGTCCTCCATCATTAGCAATACATAGGGTAATACAATTTTGCAGTTCACAGAAAACATTTGCAAACTTATTTACAGTAATGCCTGAAATTACATAAAGTATTTTAGCTATACTTAAAACTGGGTACATTAACCTTTATAACATTTTTTACAGATTATTTATATCGCAAATATAAATAAAGTTATAAATTTTTTAAAGTGCACACGAACTTTATAGACACCCTGTATATATTAGGTTGGTGCAAAAATAATGACGTAATAATGACGTATTTTTTAAAGTCAAAAAACGACATTATGACGTCATTATTTTTGCACCAACCTAATAAATACCCCACGCGAGATTGGTAAAATAAAGGGCTTCACGAGAAAATTCTCAAATTCTTGATATGACTGAAATTAATTTGACTGACTATATTTCTGTGATGAGGTATTATTTACACTATTTACATTGTTCAGACTATCGTCCTCGTCTTTGTTGCTACATTTATCGCAACGTTTCGGCCGTTGTACATTCTGGCCTTCTTCAGGTGGTTGGAATGTCGAACTGAACCCTTTATTTCGCTCACTGGGATAGTTCTAGTTCCACGTGCCATGATAACTGACATCCGTTAGACATGGCTCCTGGAACTAGAACGGTTTACCCCAGGTTTTCGTTAAATTTATAAACATTTCGTGTTTGCTCTTTATCTTATCATTCTGTCAGATTACAATCCATATTATATATATATATATATATATATATATATATATATATATATATATATATATATATTCACACTATACACCCATATACACGGAGTTTTAATAAAGTAACTTGCTCTTTTGAAAGCCAGTATTCTGTGTATTAACTTAAATCTTCAAGTGTATATTTTTTTAAAAAGTCACACTGTTCATGTCCCAACACAGATTGCTTTCATGACAGATATGAAAAAAAAATGTGCTGGCTGTGATTTTATTACATGACTTTTAATGTTAAGTCACTAACGTTTTATTTATTAAAAGAAATTGAATCGTGATACCATAACTTAAATTTTATTAAAGACAGAAGAAGAATTTTTGTCCTCCAAGTTCACCAGAGAATGAAAGGCGTCGGCTAATATAAATTTTCCTTTTGATTATATATATATATATATATATATATATATGGGGGGGTACATATATATATGTGTGTGTGTGTGTATCTGTATGCGTGTTTGTCTGCGCGCGTGTATGTGTGTATTAGTAGGATATATTAGGTTGGTGCAAAAATAATTTCGTTTTCTCACATAGTAACATATGTTAGAAAACGAAATTATTTTTGCACCAACCTAATAGAATGTTAAAGTTGATGACTTTTTTGTTTTTTTCCACAAAGCAAAAAAAAAAAAAAAAAATCTGCATGAACTAAAAAAACAAGTCTTAGTGAACAAAACTCATCCCAATCGAGGAACTTAGCGAAAATGTTTCACAGATTTAGCCTTGAAGAACACGCACAAATACACACAGACATATATTCCTTTTTTTGCGATAAGAGGAAGTCGATCTAATGACGGCGGAAAATGTTATCACGTCAATAAAACTGTTTTACATTTTGTCGAATCTATCTATCTATCTATCTATCTATCTATATACACACACACACATATATCTGTTTAAACTTCTTATCCATGCTTACTCTCCATTATCTATCTATCTTTCTATCTATCTATCTATACATACATACATATGGACACACATATAACGGTTTAAACTACCTATCCAAGCTTACTTTCCATTATCTATCTATCTATCTATCTATCTATCTATCTATCTATCTATCTATCTATCTATCTATCTATACATACATACATACATACATACATACATATAGACACACACATATCTGTTTAAACTACTTATCCATACTTACTCTCCATTATCTATCTATCTATCTATCTATCTATCTATCTATCTATCTATCTATCTATCTATCTCTTCCTCTCTCTCTCTCTCTCTCTCTCTCTGTATATATATATATATATATATATATATATATATATAAGGTTGGTGCAAAAAATACTGACGAATTAAGGTCGTTTTTTGACGTATTTTTAACGTCAAAAAACGACATTTTTACGTCATTATTTTTGCACCAACCTAATATATATATATATATATATATATATATATATATATATATATATATATATATATTGAATGAGAGAAAGAGCAGGAATATAAAAATACAACCAAATACGAAATTATTTTGCGATATATCGCTACATTTCACCGACAAAATACGTGGATGTCATCTGTAGACTTCCCTGACATACATACTTACATGAATTAACGTTACCGTCCTACATACACCTACACACACAGGCGTCTATTCACTTACACCCTCTTACACTATCACACACTTTAACATCCAAAATGTTCCTCACACATATTGCGTTTATACACGTAACGTGCGTCTGATCAAAGAGAACTCGCCAAAAATCATAACATTCTACTCTTCTATCTCTGCTTTTTCATTTCTCTTCTCAATCTCTGTCGATTGTAAGAATCCTATTTAATTCGTTAGCTTACTGCATTTCTAAGATCTAATAACACGTCTGGGAATACCAGATGCTGTAACATGGATTTACCTGTCAATAAAGGTTCGGAAATGTTAAATGGAGGGTCGAGTTCCAATTTCCGATGAGTTCGTTATATTTACTAACGCGTAAATATATTTGGTAACGTATGACTCCACTTCTGCTTCCTCTGCTATGGGTTAATTAGTAAAACTTGTATCCCTATGTCATTAATATCTAAAAAAAACAAAAGATTCTTACAATCTAAAAATATTTTCTGACTGAAAAACCTGATAAAGTGTAATAAACTGTAGAAGTAAATCAATCAAATCAAAATAAAATCTAGTATCAGTCGCAGCAACTCAATGATATCCAGAATGCTTGCATAAGCATTTTTTAATCGTCATCAATTATTCAACAACGGAATTTGATTTCAATCAGGTCATATTTTATGCACCAAGATACAGCGACAATCTAAGAAGCAGCGTATAATAGTAAGTCTGTTACGAGTTCAAAAATCGAATTCTAACCTAGAATCCAAGAAAGTAAATAATCGTACAAACAGTATGAACAAGAAGAAATATAATCCACTCTAAAATCTGGAGATAAAATATATTGAGAAGAGTAAAATAGATTCGTTTCCTACTTTGTTCTTTATTTCATTTCATCATATATATATATATATATATATATATATATATATATATATATATATATATATATATATGTATGTGTGTGTGTCTGTGTGTGTGTGTGTGTGAAAATATATATTAGGTTGGTGCAAAAATAATGACGTAATACTGTCGTTTTTGACGTGTTTTGTAACGTCAAAAAACGATATTATTACGTCATTATTTTTGCACCAACCTAATAGAAAATAGGAAAGAACTGGTTAAGTAAATAATCCAACGTTCTTTAGTATTTTTGTTATTATTTTAAAAAAATAGTGCTCGATTCAAAAGTAGAGCATAAATATAATTATTTATTTAAAAATATGGTTCCAACACGCTACATAAGAGTTCTCATGTTTCAAAACAAGAGCCGAAAACTTCAATATAATTATTTGAATTAAAATGAATTAAAGTAAGCTCTGTTCCATCTTCAAGCGAGTTTTTTTTTTATTGAAGTTTTCAGCTATTGTTTTGAAACATGAGAACTCGTATGTAGCGCGTTGGAACCATATTTTTTAATATATATATATATATATATATATATAATTATTTTATTTAAAAATATGGTTATATATATATATATATATATATATATATATATATATATATATATATATATATATATATATAAAAACAAGACGCCGGAATAGTGGCTCGGATTGAGAGATCGGAGAGCAGAGTTCGAATTCCAGCCGAATCTATTTCTTATTCTCCCAACAGTTATGGGTAAATAACTGGGTTCTGTAGCCTTGAATTGCAGCTGTACTAGGAGAAGGTCAACTCTGAATTCAAAAACCTGTGGAAGGTCTTTTGGGGACCTTGTGTCAGGTAGTGTAACAGGTCTCTGTATTCGGCTCTTCAAAAGAGTGTGGGTGATTCTGACCAAAGCCTTCACCATTATAATCAAATAATTTGTGCTGGTGTCTGTCTGTCTGCGGAAGTCGTTTATTTATTTATTTGGGTTAAATTATTTTGCTTGTTTTTATTTTTTGTTTCTTATTTTATTTATTTATTTTTTTTAATCGATGTTTTTATTAACGTAGTAAAAATTTGTTTATGTCACTTATTTAATAGTTTTGTTTTGGTCTGAGAATTTAATTAAAGCTATTTATTCGATTTTAGGGTTGATTGTTGTAGTTTGTTCTAACTATTATTTTGGCAGGAACAGTTTTTAATTTGGGTTTATTTGGGTTGATTATCTTTATTTGTTTTTTCTAACGGTAACTTTATCGGGATTGGTTTGTTTATTTATTTACTTGGATTAATTTAGGTTAATTTATTTTACTTGTATATTTTCTCTTTTCGGTTTTTCGATTTTTAAGTAACGTAGTATTTATTTATTTATTTATTATTATTATTATTATTTTTTTTTTATCGTTATATAAGTTATAGGTATTTTTTTCGTCCGATTTTTTTGGTTCGATTTTTTAGTCTAACTAATATTTTGGTCATAATGGTTTGCTAATTTGTTTATTATTTACTTTATTTATTTGGGTTCGTTTTTTTGTTATTATTATTATTCTTTTTCGTCTATTCTAACAGGTGTGATTTGATCATTTGTTTGGATTAATTAATTTAGCTTATTTTATTGTTATTTTGTTTATTTGTTTATTTATTGGTTTTTATTTTGTTTTTTTTCGTTTTCAATTTTTTAAGTAACGTAGAAAAATTTGTTTTCATGTCTGCATTTTGAGATGATCTCGGATCTTTTATTTAGTAATTTATTTTGGTCTGGGAAAGTAATGATGGCTATTTTTTCCTCCAAGCAAAGTTTGCAAGTTTTTCATTGGTTGTTGAAGGCTGGTGATCTTTTCCTTATTTTCCAAGATATGTTTGTTGTGATGTGTGTTTTGTCTTTAATTCCCCAGATATACTTAGAAAACATTGTACTGTTCGCATATTTGTTATTTGTGAAAGATGTTTTGTGTGCATAATTTCTTTGTTTCCAGGTTCCTTCAGTTACTCCTATGTATACTTTTTCTTCATTATCTGGTGATTTTATCGTGGCTTGGTATATTACGTTGTTTTTTAAACAATTTCCGTTTAAGGCACATTCGTTCTTTATTCTGCAGTTGCACGTGGGTTTAATTTGTTCGTGTGGTTTGTGGGTAGTTTTCCTATTGTGCTTTTTTATTATTTGTGCCATGCTCTCGGTGCAGCTGTAGCTGATTTTTACTGTGTTTTTGTTGAATATCTTGTGTAAGGTGCTTGATTCCGGGAAGTGTTTGTGTAAGAGTTTGAAGAATATTTTTCCTACGTTTGTTTTTACGTTTTTGCTGTACGGCGGGTTGAACCATGTGATATTTCTTCTCCTGTTCGCCTTTTTTGTATTCTGTGGTGAGTATGTGAGTGTTGCTTGGAATCCGCTATCTTTTAGGGCCGTTTCATAGTCTTTCTTAGCTTTGTTAAATATGGATTCATTGGAGGAATTGTCGGCAAGCCTGTGGTTAATCGATTTTGGTATCTGTTTGATTATAGAAGGCGGGTGGTTGGAAGATGTGTGTATGTAGAGTGGTTTGTCATTAGGTTTTCTATATGGTTTATATGTGCCTTTTCTTAGGTTGAAGGTGACATCTAGAAAATCTACTTCGTTTAGGTTAGTAACTTAGCAATTAAAATATTACGTGCAAGTTCCAATGGCGAAAATTATTCACATGCACACAACAACATAAATCATACCGTCGCGTATATTTGCAGTGTTGCCAAAATATTCACCATCAGTTGGTTGCTGTTTGGTTTCCGGCGATATCACGTTGAGACTCAAGTTTCTGTACTATCACCGATGTTAAGTAACGCCGAACCTGCTCTGTAGCTAAATGGGTGACCGCGTGCGAATATCATGTTCTAGATGCTTTCGTGTGCGTGTGATATAATGCCTCAATAATGGCTCGAAATTGTTAATCTGACATCAGAGTTCCATTTCTAGTTTACTTCGTTATATTCACTTACTCGTAAATATCCATAGAAATGGTTTAAATCCAGCTCTTCTCCTCCCAGCTATGGGTTAATTAGTAAGACTTGTATAACACAACAGTTATTATCTCCAACTACAAAAAAAATGTACTTACAATTTAAAAATATTTTTCGGCTTTAAATGGCCTCCATGGTGTTGATCAGTCGTAGAAAACGAATCAATCTCCCAATCATTGGTTGACATATATATCTGTGTATATTTCTGAGATGAGGTATTATGTACACTAATTACTTTATTCAGACTATTGTCCTCATCTTTGTCGCCATATTTATTACAAAGTTTCGGCCGTTGTACTCTCCATCTTTCTTCAGTTGGTTGGAATGTCGAACTGAACCCTTTATTTCGCTCACTAGGCTAGACTGTTCTAGTTCCACATGCCACGTCTAATGGATGTTAGGTATCAGTTATCGCCTGTTAATTCCCCTCTCCAATTTCTCCACCGCCAAACCAGTCATTGAAATCAGACTGTTTTGGTGCTGTCCCTGGATCTAACTAACGCCCTTATCCACTGTGCCATGTGTCCTTGAGAAAATAAAGGGTTCAGTTCGACATTCCAACCACGTTAAGAAGGCCGGAACCTACAACGGCCGAAATGTTGTAATAAACATGGCGAAAAAGATAAGGACAATAGTCCGAATAATGCAAATAGTGTATGAAAATATTGTTAGTGATTTGACAGAGACAGAAAAAAAATCAATATTTCTAAGTACTTGAAGGTATTTAGCTTCACGGAAATAAAAAGTTCTTTTAATCACAGTTCCGTAGCGGTCATCATGTACTACCTTATATTTTGTGTCCACTTATATGGCGGCATTTCAGAACATAAAGGTCATTAACTAATTCTACTCCCAATGACAGTTCATAACCCAGACGATCGAATTTAACCATATTCGACCTATTCGATTTGGCAGGTCATACAATATTTTACTTCATAAACTTTATATTCGAGTAACCTTTGCAAGAAAGTGATTAATTGTGCCAATGTTTGTATGCTATGCTCTTTGTTGCACCCTGCTTATCCTTACAGACCTCTGAGCAAAACCCCATGTGGCCTACAGCAAAACGGGATAATTGTATTTTGTGGTCGACAAATTAAAGTTTACATCTTACTCCATTTCATTCTAATAGAGGCATGAAAATTATCCATGCAAAAAAAAAAAAAAAAAAAAATCACATTTTGAATTTGAAATCAAGAACGCTTCATAACGTAATAAAACGAAAATTTGATATGTTCTGATTTTACAGAAATACATGTACACATTCACAAACAATTTAACCCCCCCCCCCGCCAGAAGATGGTCTCATACGAAGTTAAAAGTACTTGGGAAAATATAAATTATTTGAAAGAAAATTTTGATATTTTTCGTAATCAATTTTCTAAGGGTATCAAGAAATTAATCTGTGAACTTGAAAGGATCACAAGCAAAATAAATCGACATGATATTTTTTTTAAGCATTTCAACCCATGCAAGCCGGGAGTGCCACTACGACGTATGGGGTTACAGAGAGTGAAATTAAGTGTAAAGAGGGGTGTATGAGGAAAGGATAAAGACATGGAAGGAGATCAAGATCAAGGCATCATAAGACCTTGATTGATATTACATTTGAATATTTGAAGATTATAGTTAAAAGAAAAGGAAGTAAGAGGAAGGACGTCCCACTGTCGGGATGTGCGAGAGAAGAAACTGTTTGAGTAGAAGAGGCGGTTACATTTAACTGTTTCGACAGTGTAAGGGTGGGACCGACATGCCACCCTAGTAGCATACGTAAATTCATGTAGTTGGGATTTACAGTATTTACATTATGCGGACTATTGTCCTCATCTTTGTCGCCATATTTGTCATAACGTTTCGGCCGTTGTACGCTCCGGCCTTCTTCAGGTGGTTGAAATTTCGAACTGAACCCTTTATTTCGATCCCTGGGGTAGACTGTTCTAGTTCCACGTGCCATGTTTGATGGATGTCAGTTATCAGTTATCTCCTGCTAATTTTCCCTCTGAAAGTTCTCCACTGCCTTAACCGGGTATTGAACTCACACTCTTTGGGTTTGTCACTGGATATAACCAACGCCTTTATCCTCATCCTTTATCTTTGTCCTCAAGGACACATGGCACAGTGGATAAAGGCGTTGGTTAGATCCAGTGACAAACCCAAAGAGTGTGAGTTCAATACCCGGTTAAGGCAGTGTAGAACTTTCAGGGGGAAAATTAGCAGGAGATAACTGATAACTGACATCCATCAAACATGGGACGTGGAACTAGAACAGTCTACCCCAGGGATCGAAATAAAGGGTTCAGTTCGAAATTCCAACCACCTGAAGAAGGCCGGGGCGGCGTACAAGGGCCGAAAAGTTGTGACAAATATGGCGACAAAGATGAGGACAATAGTCCGCATAATGTAAATACTGTACATAATACCTCATCTCAGAAATATAGACAATTGGGATTTAATCAAACATTTCTGAATATATATATATATATATATATATATATATATATATATATATATATATATATATATATATATATATATATATATAAATCAGTTGAAAATTATCCTGTTTTAGTTTTACAGACATAGAATCTGCACTTAATTTCTAACGATCTTTGTAAAACGTATAATTTCTGGTTTTGAAATAAGAGTTTTCCTCCACCTTCATTGGTTGCCAATCATGGCAAGAGATTACTGTTTGTGCAGCTGTTTAATCCATAGCCGGAGGAGAAGTGATGGTTTCAAAGATTGTGTGAGTTTTAAACTGACATACTTGACTGGATTTCGAATTCGGCTCGACGAGGCCTCATTTCTAGACTCAACTAATACACTATGCACCCATCCACCCAGCCATACTTGCACAAAGGTACATACATGAATATCCGTATGTATACAGACACACAGGCGGGAGGATACTCTCAAAATGAAGTTGATAAGCTAAAGTTATTAATTTTATTTATGACACCCACTTATCCTCAGAGATCCTCACAGATATATACAGTGTATATTTATATGGGTACTGTCAATATGCATGTATTTTCATAACATTTTTAGCTGATGTGTATCTCAGAGTTTCACATATATGATTTTTATGGTAATTTACCCACGCACGCATAAACTCTCTCAGCTATAAATAGGAGCAGGTATTGCTTTTTGGAGAGGGAACTTTCCAGCAGTCACCTCTGACAGTCGGACCGAACATTCATACTGTTACACTCTCGTTTGTATATGTTTGTATTACTGTTTCTGTTAATATATTTGTTTAACTCAATTCCTCTCTTGTGGCTTTATTTATAGCCCTTGTTTGCCTTGCGTCAGTTTAGCCAATACCGGCTTCCAGTTACCTGTTATCAAATCGTTTACAATATCAAATATGGCGGAGTTTATCTGAGAAAGATAATTTTCCCACTATGTTGCGTTTATTGGTTTTAGAACAACGGACAAAGAAAGACATTCTATTAATAATTTATTTAGAGATACAACATACACTAGGTGATATATATATATATATATATATATATATATATATATATATATATATATATATATATATATATATATATAGACTTAATATTTCGTTTAACAATAACATAGATTTTCCAAGGTTTAGCTATTCGTGCGAAAGAATTATCTTCAAGATCTCGTTACAAAAAATACAGAATGTTTTTAGGAAATGCCTTTAGGCTTTGATATCAAAATAGGGTCTTCCTGTTCATTTATAATTTCAGTAAGAGTGGATTCAAGCAATAAATATATTTTCCTGTCTACTGGTTATTAAAAAAATATATATTGTCATTTTAAGAAGTAGTCTATTCTTGATTACCTTGGAATTAAAATGGCTTCTAGAGACTGATACTGGAGTATTATATTCCCATCGCTTGAAAATTGAGAAATGTCCTTCTCTTATACTGGTTGCCTGCTATGGCTAACGAGTTTATTCTACATTGATATTGAATTAATATAAATATTTAAATAGTTATAATCACCTTCCCTGAAAATTACTAAATAAACGACCAGAATAGGTACCTCCACATTTTCGCAGGAAAACCGTATAGCGTAATGAAAAAGGCCACAAACGTAATAAAAATAACCTATCATTGTCAAAATGTTTATGCTATTATTAAGACGAAAGACCAAAGTATTTTTAATTATTTTTTGAATTTTTTTAATCCTTTCTAAAACGTTCGATATTTTACTTAACTTGTTTTGCTTTCTTCATCGCAGTGGCATAATAATATTGACTTCTTTGCGCATTTTTTCCGTTGAAAACACATTGATTTAGAATTTCTTATAAAAATTAGATAATTGTCCGATTTTAATGAAATTTTCAGGATTCATTCACAAATGAATGAAAATATTTTTGAAATATTTTTCGAAAATTTGTTAACCACGACTTACTTAATTTCCTGAAATTTCTCAAAAAAAAAAAGAAAACAAAAACAAAAAAAAACATTCTATTTCCTGAATTTTTTTATTCGTTAAAAGTAGAACTCCTTGGAGAATCTAAATCACCTAATCTTTTTTCAAACTTGCACTATTCTAACTGAAAATCTTCTCTGAACAGAAAAATAATGAATGCAATAAAACTATGACATTATTTAATTAGAAAAGCTTTTGTTTCCTTTTGTAAATAAGTTATATTATAGACATTTTTGTCTGAAGAAATAAATTTTTTCCGATGAATAATGAACTTTTACAAGAATGTTTTCATTTTTTTTAAAATTTTAATTATAATATTTTATAATAGTTTAAAATCGTGTAAAATTCTGTATTGGGCTATTTCCTAGAAGAGATATAGTAATTAAGTGAAAATTAATTGTAAACGAAATTTACGAATCCAAAATTGAAAAGAATAATAAACGTAGTTTCGCTATTCTATTTTTAAAATACTTTTTTATTTCTTATATTTTACTTAATTTGTTCCCTATTTTCATCTATGAAAGTCTAAACGTTACATTATTATAAAACAGTCACGGGATCTGAGAATTTGTCTCTTTATACAGAAATTAATTTAAGAAAATTTTATAGCATTTTTATTTCTCTTTAATTTTGCACAAAGCATGTTCGAAAGGTAAATTAAAGTCAATAAATTATTAGATAATTGTGGAAAATATGTTCATTTGTAAAAATAACTAGGTAGTTAAAAAAAAAACAAAAAAAAAACGCATTCACTTACATTTCTTAAATTTTGTATCACCTATAGCCATCCATAGTAGCTGTCATCGCTTCGTCACTCCTCGGGCATCCATTATCGTCTCAGATAAGGAATGATAAACAGAACCAATCATTAAATAAATGATTGTATATTATTTTTTTATGGTATAAGTAAGTAATATTTATTTCAAATCAGATTAATTTAACTTTAAGTTTTCTAATTTTACTCAAATAACGTGTCAGAAAGAATTTTAAAATCGATAATTTTTTGTTTACAAATTTATTAAAATTAAGGGAATGGCCGCTTTTAAGAACAATTTAAGAATGACATTCCAATTTATTTAATTTTTATCTGAAATAGACCAGAATATTTTACTTACTTGAAATAATTACTTTAATCATTTAGCTTTCAATTAAAGCTAAAAGGAAATCTTCAAGAATGTTTTTTTTCATTTTTAAAAATTCATTTTAAACTTTAGGTATCGAAAATTTATGCCGAAATAGTGGAGGTACCTCGAGCAGAGCTTATCTCATAATATATATATATATATATTTATTTTTCTGTAGCTCACTGCTACCAGCAAGCAGATCTTTTTCTCCTGATGATGGCCATGTTGGCCAAAACTATGGAGAAATCTAAATAAAATAATAATAAGAACGAAAGAATATTAATCTACAACCCAGTCTGTCTGAAGATTTTAATTTTTAATATTTTCTATTGTTTAATATATATATATATATATATATATATATATATATATATGTGTGTGTGTGTGTGTGTGTGTGTGTGTGTGTGTGTGTGTGTGTATAAAGAACGAACAGTAAGATATATAATCCGGGGTTCTTATAGATATTTTTATTTTTACAAAATACTGCTCAATGTAAATTTACAGAGCATTAATATTATAAATTAATTGATTTAAAATATGTTTTTTTACATACATACATACATACACATACACACACACACACACACACACACACACACACACACATATATATATATATATATATATATATATATATATATATATATATAAACAGAGTATATTTATATAGGTACTGTTAATATGCATATATTTACATAACATATTTAGCTTTTGTGTATCTCAAAGTTTCATATTTTCGTATCTACTGAATATTAAAAATATATATTGTCATTTTACGAAGAAGTTTATTCTTCTCTTCATTCCTTGGAATGACCATGCCTTCGTGGGAACGATAGTGGAATGTTGCATTGTAATCGCTCGAAAACTTAGAAATGTCCTTCTCTTACGCCAATTGCCAGCTATGGGTAACGAGTTTATTCTACATTGCAATTGAACCTATAGCTATTTAAATAGTTATAACCACCTTCCCAGACAAAATTACTAGAATAAACGATCAGAGCTTATTAAGTTAGATATGAAAACAGATTTTTACAACGTTACTTAAAAATCGAAGGCTTTTAAATTATTTCTATGAAAAATACAAATATTTGATGTATATAAACGCAGATAATCTAAAATACTTCAGACAAAGCCCAAATCTCCAAACTAAACAAACCCTGAAAAAAATAATCTAAATCCCATTAAAATGTCTGATGCTCAACTCCACTAGAGCATCTCGCTGCGAGTGATTGGTCTCACACTGTCCGCTGACCTGAGATGGAACAAATACATAGAATCAATAGCTTCATTTACAGCAAGGAAATTTGGTTTTCCATCCTTAAAATCTATAAATCAACCATTTGCCCTTGCATGAACTACTGCTGCCATATATGGTCTGGTGCCCCCGCTGTTCGTCTTAAGGTCCTCGACAGAATCAAGATACAGATATGCAATGTGATTGGCCCTGATCTGGCATTTCGTTTACAGACGCTCTCGCACAGACGTGCCGTCGCCGTCCTCAGTCTTTTCGGCACACAGTTTCACGTAATAATGTTTTAAAATGCACACGAACTTTATGAAAACCCTCTGTGTATATATATATATATATATATATATATATATATATAAATAATAATAAATACATATATATATATATTCATATATATATATATATATATATATATATATATATATATATATATATATATATTAAAATTAGTCAGTTTGTCTGACGATGGCAAATAGCGTGAAACCCCGGATCACAAACTCACATAAATCCAACTAAATATAAACATATATATATATATATATATATATATATATATATATATATGAATATATATATATGTGTGTGTGTGTGCGTGTGAATACATATATATATGTATGCATTATATATATATATATAAATATAAATATATATATATATGTGTGTGCGTATGTGAATACATATATATATATATATATATATATATATATATATATATATATATTCGCCCACACATGCACACACATATATGTGCGTGTGAATACATATATATATATATATATATATATATATATATATATATATATATATATATCAAGGGAGAAACTAGTAACACTAAAACAAACTCCCCTTCAGAAAAAGCGAAGGAAATTTCCGAAAGCGCTTGGGACATCGGATGGTATTAACAGCTTTTGTATTCCCTCACTGCAACCAAACAGGAAAATATAAGAACTCTGTAAAACCTAAATAAAAATAATGAAATCCTCGTCCGTCACTTTTAACGAAAGATATTTAAAAGAAAGTTTGCTGCCCAAATGAACGATTATATATATATATATATATATATATATATATATATATATATATATATATATATTCTTGCGGTAAAAAAAAACATATATGGGATGTGTGTAGACCATATATTTTCAATTATCTGCAAGCATGACTCACGTTTTGATCTACATGCAAGAACACACACCATTCTGGAAACGGTGTTGAAAATCACGTCTTCATTATGTAGAATTATACTGAAGTACATGCAGTGGAAAGCCCGGGGGTTGTTGAATGAATCTTAGCTGATTGTATGTCAGTTTGCAGTGAAAGAATTAATAATCTTGGAGACAAGAATGCAAGATCAGATTCAAGGACGCGATAATTATGAAAAACTGACATGCGTATTGTATCCCTATAGCACTGGAAAAGATTCACATCACTCGTTTATAGCGTTGTAGTCTCGCGAAATTCGAAAGGAATACTTTTTGAGCACTTGGACATTTTAGTAGCAAAGGAATCTGTAACAGTAAAGATGAGCCGATAGATATAAAATGAACAAGATAGAGAGTAATAGATAGGTAAAGACAAAGAGAGAGGAACTAAAATAGTGAAAAAAACATAGAAAATGAAAAAAAAGATAGCTAGATAGGAGTAAATAGGCAAATGGCTAATTACCTCACTGCCAGCCTCACTGGATAGATAGATAGATAAACATGTATAAAATGAAATATATATATATATATATATATATATATATATATATATGAAAGTGAACATTGAAGTAAAAACTTAGAGGCGACAGACTGTTTCATGTTAGACGCAATCGTCAGCCCACTGCGTCTAGCATGGATCAGCCTGTCGCCTGTAAGTGTTGACTTCAATGTTCACTTTTATATTTACACACGTTCTATCTCTGATATTGAGCACTTTATACCATAAGTATAGCACACCTTAAGACTATATTTCTTCACACACACACTCACACACATGCATACATATATATATATATATATATATATATATATATATATAGAGAGAGAGAGAGAGAGAGAGATAGATAGATAGATAGATAGATAGATAGATAGGAAGAGAATGGACCCCGAAACAAAATAATTAGAATTAGAATTAAATCGATAGTACTTGATAGATAGATAGATAGATAGATAGATAGATAGATAGATAGATAGATAGATAGATAGATAGATAGATAGATAGATTAGCATGTTGGAGACATCATGATTTATGGTTAAGCAGGGTCAGAAAATTAAAAATATATTTCTAAATAAATTTTGTTTGGTAATATTCGTATTTGTTGATAGATATATTGATGAATAGATAAATAAATTGATAGATATTGAACAGCCTGAGCTAGATAGAGATACATAGAAAGAGATTGTGAGAGAGAGATGATGATAATGATGATGATAATGATGAACAGTCCGAAACTGATAGATAGATAAATAGATGGATATTGAACAGACTGTGATATATATATATATATATATATATATATATATATATATATATATATATATATATATATATATATATATATGTTTTATTAAATAAATAGACAACACTTGTCTATATTATTTAATGAAACATGTATGAATGAAATATATATATATATATATATATATATATATATATATATATATATATAGATAGATAGATAGGTAGATAGATAGATAGATAGATAGATAGATAGATACAAAGATAGATAGATATAGATATTGATATAGATAGATAGATAGATAGATAGATAAATACAAAGATAGATAGATAGATATAGATATTGATATAGATAGATAGATAGATAGATAGATAGATAGATAGATAGATAGATAGATAGATATTGAGTTAAAGGTATATAGTGTAATGAACAGATTGGGAAAAATAGATATTGAATTAAAGATACGTATATATTGAACAGACTGTGGAACGTAGATAGATAGATAGATAGATAGATAGATAGATAGATAGATAGATACAAAGATAGATAGATAGATATAGATAGATAGATAGATAGATAGATAGATAGATAGATAGATAGATAGATAGATAGATAAATACAAAGATAGATAGATAGATATAGATAGATAGATAGATAGATAGATAGATAGATAGATAGATAGATAGATAGAAAGATGTATGTATGTTTAAAGGAAAGGAATGGGCGTTAGTCTTGAAAGTGAAATTTGTCTTTTGAATCCATCTCTAAGCAACATGCCTTTTTTTTTCATGCTGTTTTAACTCGAACATGTTTTTTCGTTACAAATTTAACGTTTTACGTAAAAGAAATTGTGGAAATTTGGCAATCCCTAAACAGAGATAAGAAAATGTAAAATAAATATTTTCTTGAATTAAATACTTTATTATTTGGTCCACACCTTCTACAGACGCAACTAAACTCGTTGTCAAGCAAAAAGTAAATAAATAAATTGTTTTGGGGCACGCTTGTTCTCCGAATGAGGACTGATTGAATATTGAATATACTCTACCCCCCATCCTAAAAAATAGAATTCTCTTGGTAATTCAATAATCATGTATGTGTTACGTTGTCATGCAGGTGTTATTTGGTGTCGCTGAAACTGTCACTTTGAAGTCATTATATTAAGAAAATGGATGCAGTAAATGGATGCAGTAAACAGATGACTTGTAACCTTGTCTTCAGCAAAAACGATTGGCCTGTCGACATAGAAAAGCCAATATCTATAGATTTGATTGGTCAACAGTATTTACATCTTTTGCATTGTTCCAGCTAAATCGCATAGAAGCAGAACGACAATCATACACACGTATACACACACAACACATTATATCTATGTTACACTAAACGTCTGTGATAGCGTGCTTGTGTTCTGTGTCCGTTCGGTGCATAATTTTTTAAGTGAAACTCATCTAAGTGAATAAGATTTAAAAATACGAGTTGTTTATACAGTAAGTATTTTTATAACTTTCTTCAAACGGACACATCTTTAATTAAAATATTTTTTAAGTTAAAGACAGACAAAAAGAGACCCGCTTTGTTGTTTTGTCTAGTTGTCTGATGAATAATTATTTATATTTCAGCTGTCTTTAAACAAAAAATATTTTAAATATTAAAATATTTAAAAAAAAAAAAACAACTATTTTTTGGTATATTTAAACAATATTTTCAAGTGAATGTTTTAAAAATATTTTTGGCATATTAAAAAAAAAACTACTTTTAAGTTAATCTGAATTACACTATTTACATTATTCGGACTATTGTCCTAACCTCTGTCGCTATATTTATTACAACGTTTCGGCCGTTGTACCCTCCGGCCTTCTTCAGGTGGCTGCAATGAAGAGCACATGGCACAGTGGATAAAGGCGTTGGTTAGATCCAGTGACAGGACCCAAAGAGTGTGAGTTCAATACCCGGTTAAGGCAGCGGAGAACTTGGAGAAGGGAATTAACTGATAACTGACATCCATTAAAACATAGCACGTGGAACTAGAACAGTCTACCCAAGAGAGCGAAATAAAGGATTCAGTTCGACATTCCAACCACTTGAAAAAGGCCGGAGTGTACAACGGTCGAAACGTTGTAATTAATATGGCGACAATAGTCCGAATAATGTAAATAGTGTACAGAAATATAGAGTAATCTGAGTTACTGATCGAGTTTATCCCGGAAGTTCATTTCCTATTAAATGCTGTAATGTAGATCAGTAAAACGTTAAACATAAACTCAATTCAATAATCAGAGCAATGATGACACGAACGAATTGAAATATTTAATTGAATCATTAAAAAAAATGTTTCATTTCAATGAAATGCTAAAATCAACTTCAGTGTTTTATGACCTGAACCTTCACTGACCAAACGGGTCACGGGTAGTCTAGCATGTTAATAATATTACTGTGAATTTTTAAATATATATTAGTGTGACAGTACTGCAATAAGCAAAAAATATATAAGGGCCTGAAATATTAATATAAATAAGTTCTGCACTGTCTAACTCGGTGCAGATGAATGCATGCTTCAACGGACAATCAGCTTAATGAACCATATAGGCAAACTTACAAGCTTATCATCCGTATTCTGATGAATTGTAAATGTTAATAGAATTAGAACAGAAAGAGGAAAAGAACGGTAATGTTTCGTCAAAGACATTGGAGGAAGAAATGGGTTATTTATGGTTGGACTTCTATGGGAGACAATGACACTAAAAGAAGTATACCTGACTTCCATAGACTAGCCGAAAGCATTCGTTAAGATACGACACAAATAAACATTTGGCCAGCAAGGAAGACTTGATTTATTTGTGAAAAAAACATCATTAGAATAATCCAGAATATATACGGTGAACAAGCCACATGCATACGGAGAGAATAAGGGTATTGAGTATCGGCTCAAGAAGAGAATAGGAGTGCAAGACAAGCGTACGTGTTCGTGCCAGAGTTACTTTACCTTTACAACAAGTCAATCCTAAATGTAGCGAGTCAATCCTAAAGAAACTAAAACTCCCACTAGTTCTTATTATTAGTTGACATAATGTTAATAACAAAAGATATGCCAGATATGGCGAGTAATTTATTTTATTGATGTTATAAACGTTACCATTTCATTTTCAACCGCCGTTATCGTTATTGCTCATACATTAACACTTTCTAGGATACAGCACTATCTATCTATCTATCTATCTATCTATCTATCTATCTATCTATCTATCTATGTCAGGTCAGGATCTATCTATCTATTTAGGTATGCATGTATGTATGTATGTATGTATGTATCTATCTATCTATCTATCTATTTCAGGTAAGGATCTATCTATCTATCTATCTATCTATCTATCTATCTATCTATCTATTATATACCATACCTGTGAACACTAATGGGTAATCCTCATAATCCTCCCTATAGAAATCCTCATAAATACGTTGGACACTATTGCAAGTGGGGGTAATATGCAATCTAAGTAGTCCAACGCTAGCAGTGGTTTACCTATTTCACGCCGCTGGCGAGTATTTTTTTTATTGATGTTATAAAGATTACCATTTCACTTCCAGTCTCTGTTTTCGTTATTCTTCATTCAGTAACCCTTTATAGTCTACAACACACTCCTAAATGAAGTATTAAAGGAAAACGAGAAAGAGGAATCATCATGTAAGCAAGAAAAAAAAAGAAGCAGACTATGAATTAGATATATCAAAACCAATTACAAACATTTATTTATCAAAGAAATGTGACAACGTATTGTTAAGTTGTATCGGAATAGAGAAAGATTTCTTTAATTAGAAACAAAGAAAAAAGTTCGGAATAGTTATGTAATAGCAGCGTCAGAACAAATATAAAACTAATGAAGCTTAAGATTCAAGGCCCCTATCTAAGAGGGGACCCTGGAGTAACTATTTAATGAAGGAATTTTTCAACAAAATTCCTCTTCTTTTTTTAAATAGTTGTTATTAAAATAAATCTATTTTAGTGATATAAGCTGAAGCCAATGGATTGGAGTAGCTAATGTTGACATTAGGATATGGTCTAATACCCATTTCATATGGCTTCAAAATACCCCTGTAACAGCTCAAATTTCAACGTTTTCTTGTGGGCTTGCAGCGCCCGAATCCCCAGATGTATGGGCTCGTTGAGCTCAACAGAATTTATTCAGAGCCTTCATTTTATCAGTTGTATCCGCGAATCTATTATTACTGGTTGCAAAGGGACCTCCGTATCTGTTCAAACTTCAAGACCCCTAACATGTAGGTTCGCTACTGTGTAATGTGTGATTGTCATCTTATATAACAGTGAATTTTAACACAGATAAAAAAGATACGTGTTTATTCAGAAGGATGCTAAGAATTCCATTGATAGAACATGTAAGAAACGATGGGGTTTTAAAGAAAATGGTTACAAAAAGAACATGTATTTATAGAATCACAAAGATAGTGTAGAGAATTTTCAGGAACCTTGGTTTGGAAAATTTCCCGCTCCAACCTCATATTTAAGACAAGAGGAGTACAGGCAAATAAATAGCAAATCTGCTTGTGTAACAGAATGGCAGAACATTGAATGGCGTCGAGTAGTGAAATACATGTACATAGTAAAGTAAGTTATGGAGAGCCCTCACGTTTACTACTTAGTAAAAAAAAAAAAAAAATTATACAGTTGTCGGTGGAAGAGTGAAGCCCAATTTGATTAGACATTCAAGTGCGGCCTCATGGGCAAGACAAACCAGTCAAGTCTCGAGAGTCGAAAAAATCGACAGTAATCTCCCCGAAAGCTTTAAAGAGGTAACAATGCTTGTCTAATAACAACTATTACAAATAGGTTACCACACTAAGCTATCATAATTCTTCGTAAGTCAATTCTGTATTTGTTGCTATTAAAATATCTTTGTAGATTACATGACCTTTCAGAGGAAATAGTCATAGTACTGATGAATATCAATTACGTCGATGCTGATGGGGATGATGATGATGAAGGTTATAGCTGGCGAGAGAAGATATATAAAGTAAAAAAAAAAACTGAGATAAGTGGCTACTTAAAATATTGCCATTTTAAATATTGACAGCATTAAGACGAAAGGAAGATGATGTTGTTGAAAAAAACATTGAATTGGAATTTTACAATTGAATAGAATAGAATACAGTGATCCCTCGCTAATTCACGGTTCTACTATCGCGGATTCACGACTTGGCGGATTTTTAAAATATATATATGGAAAATATATCACGGAGTTTCTGGAAAATTCTAGAAAATCACGATATATGAACAGTTAAATTTTTTTTATTAAACCCATTAAACTATTAATAATAAATATTATTTCCTGGTCTAGGAACAACAAAACAAGCGTAAAATAGCAATAGAAAGGGTACCTCCGTCTGAAGAGACGTAAAATACAATTATCGGCTGCACAGTAGAAGTCATTATCAGCTTCATCATCATCATTTCGACTGTGCAGCAAATTCATCACCATCATCAAGTTCTAATTCAACTTCTATCTTGTTGAATACAATAACAATCTTTATTTTGTTTAATCTAAATTGTTGTTGCTTAACAGTTGTCCTTGTTATTAATAGAGTACTGTAATGGGTGGGTTGTTAACAGTACAGGGAGGGTTGGAAAAGTCCAAAAATACTGTAAATATGGCGTCCCTACTTCGTGGAAATTCAGTTATTATTGCGACCGGTCTAGGAACCAATCTACCGCGATAAAGGAGGGATCACTTTATATACGATCCTATACCTGAAAATCATTATAT
This sequence comes from Acanthosepion lycidas, assembly GCA_963932145.1. Lineage (NCBI taxonomy): Eukaryota > Metazoa > Mollusca > Cephalopoda > Sepiida > Sepiidae > Acanthosepion > Acanthosepion lycidas. The sequence goes on along the minus strand of OZ010593.1, from coordinate 16,773,322 downwards.
AATTTAAAATTTAACTCAAGACATTGCTCGGTAATTAACTTATACGCCGTCTGATAAAAAAAAAATATTGGGCCTTGTGTTACAAAAAATACGACAATAGATTTCATGGGCTAGATTCATCCAGCGCAAGGAAATTTGGTTCTCTGTGTCGCGCCAGTAAGTTTTTTCTCGCTGGAGTCCATCCTTCAAATCTATAAATCAACCATTCACCCTTAAATGGAATACTGCTGCCATATATGGTCTTGTGCCCCCGCTGTTCGTCTTAAGGTCCTCAAAAAAATCCAGAGATGGATATGTATTTTGGTTGGCCCTTATCTGGCATCTCGTTTACAGTCGCTCACACACAGACGTGCCGTCGCCTCCCTCTGTCTTTTCTACAAATACTTTCACGGTAACTGCTCCAACTAGCTACTTTCGCTGGTTCCCAAACTGCATGAATTTAAACCTGCCACTAGGTCGGCATCTCAGTCGCACCCTTTAACGGAGGAAAACAGTTAAATGTAGTCGTCTCTTCTATTAGGTTGGTGCAAAAATAATTTTAAAAATACGTCAAAAAACGACATTATTTTTGCACCAACCTAATACTTGAATAGTTTCAATTCTCGCACCTCTCGCCTGTGGAATTCCCTTCCTTTTACTTGTTTCCCTGATAGCTATAATCCCCAACTACTCAAATGTAATGTCAATCGACATCTCCAGATTCCTTGATCTATTCCCCGTCCTTCTCTTCATACTTTCCTCTATCACGCCTCTTTACTCCCGCTCCCGCTCTCTGTATCCCCTTGCGTGCTAGCGGCACTCTCGCCTTGCTTTGGGGGAAATGCTTAAAAAAAAATATAAGAAGAAATAGTACAACACATTTCATGTCTTTCGAAGTAGTGTCACGCACTTTATCCAGTATATTTGCTTTTGATGGAAGAATTCCTGAAACTTTTTTTGGAGATAGTGAGCCGCTGGTTGATCGCATTCTCTTGGTTTTCCGCGACGTCTTCAAATATTATTTATTCCAGCTGGGCTTTGATTTGTGAAGCGGAAAACATCGCAAGGGGCAAAATCTGGAGAATATAAGGGTTTCGGACCTGGGGAACGTGTTATCGACCCAAAACCGCTGCACATGCAATACTTACTGACGGAACGTCTGTAGTATGGCGAGACAACCACACTCTACACACTTTTCTTCCAAGCAATGCTATAAACAAGGAATTGAAGCGTTATAATTTAGTGTTTATGTGTGACTGCGTTCAAGGAAAGCCTATGCCAAGCTCCGTTACCATAACAACTGTTCCGATACTTTTTGATCAGAATTCGTATAGAAAATGCTTTTTCTAAAGTTCGATCTTGAATAAAGATCAATTATTAGTAGAGGTTGAGAATCCTTTAACCGAATTTCTTAGGACCGGAAGTGCTTCGGTTTCCAATTTTTTTTTTTTTTTCGGATTTTGGAATACAGACTATTTAAAAGTATATAGTATCTATAACATCGAGAATCTTGGCTAATGGAACCCAAGCATAAACACCTTTTACCTTTCAGAGTATGTTATTTATATAAAACCACCTTTAGCTTATACATATATCCGGAAGATATTTTTATATAAACAGAATATACCCCGAAAGTAGTCTTATAGAAAAAATAATAAATTTTATGTACATGGAGATACAGGTAATGAGGCTAGTCATGTAATACTTAGACGAATTTTTATTTGGCGAAATTAAGATTTCACATAAAAATAATGTTTTTTTTTTTACTTTCTGTACGTGTACAGAAACATGATAATTTTATACAATGAAAAAAAAAAGATATAAATACAGGACTTTTTAAAATTTTGAATATCTTTACTGAGCAGGAGACATCTGGTTAGTAATCCACGAACGAATATGTTGCATTGACGATCGCTAAAAAAAAAAAAACTGGGACCAACATAGGCTACGTATTTGGGCTGGGGAACTCCCATCCAGGCTATATGAGTTCACTTACAACAGCTTCACACCACATCTTCCCAATGCTTTCTGAAATTACCCATTTGTGGCAAGTCATGTGAGCACCTGAAAACTTTCGGATTTTGGAGGTTTTCGTATTTTGACAGTTCGGATAAAGGACACTCATCTTATATAGTCAAAGATAATAATATTTACGTGATTCATAAAAACAACATTCAGGTGCATTCAATCCTCTTACCGAATCTCGGATCGGAAATACTTTGGACTTCGAACGTTGAAAATTCAACACAATGATTTTGAAAAGAAACATCGTCAATATTTCTCCAGTGGCGTGCGAGATTATCTTACTTGGTAGAATTCAAATCTCTCCTGACGAGCAGAGAAACTTTTATATCAGCGTCAGATATCTTTAGGCTGGAAACAGTTATCGGTTGCGAAGTTTAGAATACTATCGGGACCGTATTTCATATTTGGTTTAGTTTTGTCTGCAGATTGTGTGTCACGTAAACCTTCGGTTTTTGAATGTTCAAATCGCGTGTCAATACCACTCTTTGCGGGCGAGTATGAGTCCTTCGATTGCACCAGCGAACACCGAGGAAGGAGAGGAATTGAATCAATCATAAGACAGAAATATGACGTAAGATATTTATCTGTCGTGGTTTAATTTTTCTACATAAATATTTAGATATAAATCCTAAATATATGTATACATAAAACAACACTGAGATTTTCAGGAAAAATACAGTAGAAAATTATATGAATTTTTATCTTAAATACTTTATTATTAATGTTTGTTTCTGATTAAAAACGCCATCATAATTACAATTACAGTACTTATAATAATGTTGAAAAGACTTGTCTTTCAATCGATGATCATCCTGAGTAGGCCTCTGACCGGGAGATTTTGAGGAACATGGAACCACTTCATAATTGCTACTGTTACCAAGTCCACATTGGCCCTGGGGTGGTAGCGCCTTTTAGGGTCTCAACTATGGTCAAAGAGTTAACCCCTAAACTGTAGTCAAAACACTATGGAATTATAAAAATCCATTTTTATAGTAAACTTACCAGTAGTACATTATTGTAACCCCCCCCCCTTATAAAACATCAATATATTGTTGAAGAAAAAATATTACCAGCAATACATTTTTGTCTCTTATTAATATGGTAGTCGTTGCAGATTGTAATGTAGCTTTGAAAGTAATAAAAAAATTGTACTCCCAAGTTCAACTCACATTACGATCAGCTTTGTCTATGTAGAATATAAGTGATTTTAGCTATTTTTTTTAATAAAATGATTAATGGAAAATGTCATGAATCCATTTGTGACCTTAGACCTTTGCTTGGGAACCAGAAGGAAATGTTTATACAACAGAAATCAAAGGGAAATAATAATAATAATAATAATAATAATAATAATAATAATAATAATAATAATAATAATAGCAGCAAAAATATAGCAGATGGGAACATCAACAATCTCTGTTGCAATTGCAGCCCTTGGATTGATCGGAAACGATTCCAGTAGACTTATTGAATGAATTCCTGGAAGTCCATGCCTTAAAGAAATATAAAAAGTTGCTCTTACGAGTACAGTCCACACCTTGCGAATGGCTTTATTTATGTAAAATATGTGTATTTTTGTTTTAAATTGCTCAGTGAAAAATGTCATGGTGTCATTTCTGATGTTAGGTCTCTGGGTGGGACTCGGAAAGAAATGAGTACACACCAGAAATCAAAGGAAATAATAATAATAATAATAATAATAATAATAATAATAATAATAATAATAATAATAATAACTGGTATGAACATCACCCAGACCTCGTTAGAGAGATAGGAATATTTTTATGGAACTTTACAATAACCACAGATAAGACAATCAAAACTAATCTCCCAGACATAATGATCAAAGAGTTATTGACATTGGGGGTCCCTGGAGATTTTAATGTATCTTTGAAGAAAAAAAATCCATCAAATTCAAGGATCTTGAAAAGGAAACTTAAAAAAAATGTGTAACATGAAGACATGATCAATTCCAGTTGTAATTCGATCCCTTGGATTAACTGGAAAAGGTTCCCATATACTTCCTGAAGGGAATCCTGGTAGCCTGTGCCTGAAAGAAATGCTAAAAATTGTACACACAATAGAGCTCATATATTACAAAAGGCTCCATCTATGTTGAAATGTGTTCGATCTTAATTTTTGTTTTTTGCAAAAAAATGATCAGTGGAAAATGTCATGAATCCATTTCTGACCTTAGGCCTCTGGAAACCGGAAGGAAATATGTATACAACAGAAAATCAAGGGAATCAAGGGAATTATTATTATTATTATTATTAATAATAATAATAATAATAATAATAATAATAATAATAATAATAATAATAATAATAATAGTAATAATAATAATTACCATTGTTCGTCTATAAGCGACATAAAAAGTCGATCTTTGATCAAAAGCTAGTCTCACGGCAAAAGAAACAGAATCTTTTGACTGGAAAGCATGATGCTAGCAAAGCTGAGCAGAACTTCTGAAAGTTCATGTTTCTTACAGATCTTTTTTCTTGTGTCAGAAGAGAAATGGACATTGTACTTTAACAGGCGCACACTTCTCGACTCATTACGAGTGATGATGATAAATGAAGTAAACGATTTCTTTTCAAAATAAGATTAATTATAAAGTGGTATCGCATAGCTCTCCGTTTTGTTCTCTGTCAGAAACGCCAGAATAAAATAAAATAGAAACGAAATGTTTGCTTAATTACTGAATTATAAATAAGTCGTTCCGTTCACGACTCGATCGACATGTAACATCAATAAATTACACATATCTTTATATTTCTTTCCATGAAGACTTAAGTAAAATCAAGCAAAGATCCGCACCCCCAATATATCTATCTATCTATCTATCTATCTATATATATATATATATATATATATATATATATATATATATATATATATATATATATATGTATAGAGAGAGAGATAGATAGATAGATAGATAGATAGATAGATAGATATTAAATGCGAATGTTAGTGTCCCAGGCCGACTCTTGAGCAACGTGAATACATTCCGGATCAGCAATCCAGAAATTTTGGATTCCCATGTTTTCATTACTGCGAAAGTTTTCCGCCATTTTTCCGTAATTTTTTGGCGGCAAATATTTTTGTTCGATAACCATTTTTATAACCTGGAATTAAATTTAGGAATAATAAAAATTAATTACAAAATCCAGCGAAAGTCAACAATGAAATAAAAATAATTGTTTATACGGAAAGTAAGAACCTACGTACATTAAATTGTCTTTAAATTAAGTGGCGGCAGATGAATTATCGTTGAACTTTTAAAAGGCGTTGTGTAAGTCAAAATTATCTTAACACTAGTATGTCATTTATTCAGAGTTGACTGAACAGTTTCCACTTGTCCAGCAGCACGAGTGATACACAAAAACCAGCGATCAACAGTACAATTTAGTGCAGTGACACACATTTCACGGGGAATGTTTTTTATTAAACCTTTTATTTTCTCCTTGAGTTCTTCAATGTCTCTAACTTTTTTGCTATACACGCGATCATGTATCATACCCCCATAAACGGAAGTCAAAAGGTAACATTTCAGGGGAGTGGGATGACCATGTCAGCGGTCCGCTGCGACCTATCCAACGATTTTGGAAACTTTGATCAAGACAGTAGGGGCAAGATGAAGCGATGCACCAACTTGTTGGAAATATCCTGCTCGTCTAATTTGTATTGGTATGTTATTGTCGTAACCTTGGAAGGTTTACTGAATGAAGAATAACAAAAATGGAGCTTGGAAACGAAATGGTCATCTTTATAACATCAACAAACTACAATACACGCCAGCGTCGTGATGTAGGTAAATCATTGCTAGTGATGGACGACTTAGACAGCATATTACCGACACTTAAGTTCGTGTTCAACGTATTTATGAGGATTGAGACTCTTGCAGCATATGTAAGTAAGCATTAGCAGCCACCTTTGGAGTTGTAAAGAAATATGCGCCAATTCCACCCTGTGACTTCCGGTTATAGGGTATGATAAAGGATCGGCTGCTCGGTCTCACGTTGACTGCTGACCTGAGATGGAACAAATACATTGAGTCAATTGCTTCGTCCACCACAAGGAAAGTTGGCTCACTGTGACGCGCCAGGAAATTTTTCTCCCCGGAATCGATCCTCCAGATCTACAAATCAACAATTCGCCCTTGCATGGAGTATTGCTGCTATATGTGGTCTGGAGCCCCTTCTGTTTGCCTCGGGGTTCTTGATAGGCTCCAGAGGCGGATATGCAATATAATTGGCCCTGATCTGGTATCTCGTCTACAGTCACTTTCTCACAGACGCGCCGTCGCCTCTCTTTATCTGTTTTACAAATACTTTCATGGCAATTGCTCCGAAGAGCTGCATTCGCTGGTTCCCAGACTTCATGAGTTCAAGCGTTATCAGGCTGGCATCCCGCTCTCACCCTTTCACTGTCGAAACTCCTAAATGTAGCCGTCTCTTCTACTCCAATAGCTTCGTCTCTCGCCTGTGGAACTCCCTTCCCTATTCCAGTTTCCCTGAGAGCTATAATCTCCAGCTATTCAAATGTAATGTCAATCGACATCTCCAGTTACCTTGATCCATCCACTACCCTTCTCCTCATCCTTTCTTCTATTACTCCTATCTCATCTTGCTCCAAATTTTCTGTAACCCTTTGCGCCCTAGTGGTTTCTCGCCTTGCTTGGGGTGAAACGCTTAAAAAAAAAGTTAGAGACATCGAGGAACTCAAGGATGGAATAAAAGACGTAATATCAAAATATAGTGAAAAGATTGCAAAATCTCTTAGGCGTTTAACAATATTCGTTTCTTCTAACAGGTGTTGGAACAGATGTATCCAGAATATGACATCTTTGTCTTTTGCCAACGTTGAATATCTCTAGCACCCAGGGATTTTTCTATAATTATTTAAGAATTACGACGTTCTTGGTCATGGCATTTGGCGGTTATCGCTGGAAATAGCGAGTTCATCAAAGCTCCAGAATCATCCGTCCTTGCATGGAACATTGCTGTCATATATGGTCTGGTGCCCCCACTTTACGTCTCGAGGCCCTCGACAAAATTCAGAGACGAATATGCGAAGTGATAGTTCCTGATCTATCATCTAGTCTACAGTCGCTTTCTCATAGACGTGCCGTGGATTCCCTCTGTCTCTTCTACAAGTATTTTCATGGCAACTGTTCCGATGAGCTACTTTCGTTGGTTTGCAGACTGCATTAATTTAAGCGAGCTACTAGCATAGTACCTTGGTCCCACCCTTTCACTGTCGTAACGGTTAAATGTAACCGTGTCTTCTACTCAAAGAGCTTCTTCACTCGCACTTCCCGTCTGTGTAACTCCCTTCCCCTTACTTGCTTGCCTGATAACTATAATCTTCAAGTATTGAAGTGTAATGTCACTCGACATGTTCTGATACCCTGATCTTGTTCCCCGTCCTTTTTTGTATCCTTCCCTCAAACACGCCTCTTTACTCTTGTTCTCAATCCTCTGTAACCCCTTGCGTGCTAGTAGCACTCCCACCTTGCTTGGGGTGAATTGCTTAAAAAAAAAAAAAAAAAAAACCTTAATCGACAACATTGTCGTTATAAATGGCTCTGTTCTCGACACAATACTAACTCTTCCTCTGATATATAATTCCTTCAAACTTTTGAACGTCGTAAATGAACCAGTTACTATAGACATGTTTCTCCCTCAGATGCTTACAGTTGTTGCTGCATTATTGATGACAATATTTAAAAAAAATTATTTCCTGAGTTATTATAACCTTGTTACCTGACTCTCGCTTTTCGATAAATAGGAAATTGGCATTTTTGATTTAATAATTCTAAAGCCACTGATGTCGATTTATTATAAGCGCCGCTATTTTGCAAACGATTGGCAAATCTGTATTATCAAGTAAGCTAATCGATACCGCCAACACAGTATAATAAAAATTTATCACAAAACACGTCATATTGTAAACCCTTCTATAGGGGCTCCCTAAAGTCTGGACATGTAGGAAATCTCATTAACTAATTTACTTTTTATACCTACACAGATTAAACATGGTTTTGACTAAATAAGAAAGAATTGACTTCATTTTCTGGGCTATGCTAAAGAAAGTGTACTCAATGAAAAATCAGAAACGCAACAGACTTAATTGAATGCATAAAGAGTGAATGTGCTAAAATTCGCGGCAATCTGGATCTATTGTATTGAGTTTACGTGTATATTGCAAAGCGCATTAATCTTTGCATCGCAAATGATGGAAGATGTTATTTGTTAATATTCCAATTCAATAAAATGTTATTAAATATTTAATTTCTTGAAAATATCCATATTTTCCTATGTATCCAGACATTGGGGACACCCCGTACCCTGGTTTAACCAAACCAGAATACAGGGGGTCCCAATGTCTGGTTTCGTTGGTTGTTTCGTTTTCTACTGCTTATTACCTCTTTTCAGGTTTGTTGTAATCTAGGGAAGGTTACTGAATAGAATAATCAAACGAAGGTTGGTAGTGACACGAACAGCATATATAAGATTCGTCAGAGGCGCGTAGAAGTAGTCAACTGCTAGAAATGAGTCAAGTATATTCAACAATAAATATCCAACTGCAGGATATCTACCAACCGCCCCATGTGCTCAGATGTGGCACAAGGCCGTGGGGTATCCCAGCTCGTAGGCTCGGCCAAAAATTCCCCGTAGACCTCGTGTAAAACCGGGTCGAGTAGCTGTTTCCCGAGACAAGACTCTGCCCTTCGACATAGACTCGTCTGGGTATCCTCTCTGCATGGAGGCAGAGAGTTTAACCAGTAGAGCTGGAGGCGAATCCCCAACTACAGGATATATCCAAACCGCCCAACGTTGTCAGATGTGGCACAAGGCCAAATTTTATGTGGGTATTCGAACCCGTAATCTCGGCCAAAAATTCCCCGTAGACACAGTATAAAACGGGGTCAGGTAACTGTTTCTCGAGCCTCGTTTGAAGATTCTTTCTGCCCGGAGGCAGAGAGTTGACCAGCATAGCAGGAGACGAATTTCTAATTGCAGATCAACATACAGTATTTACTACTGTATTTATATGAATGGGGGACATACACATTATCGTCCGTAGATATGCTACAACATGGTTATAAAATCAGAAAATATTTTCACATTCTAAGATTTTGGTTGAGATAATAATGGTTTAGTAATACAAACTTTACTAATTAACCCATAGCAAGGGTTGAAAAGAGGTGAATTCATACCTTTCACAAGAGTATTTGCGCGTAAGTGAATATAACGAGCCCAATGGGAATTGGAAATCGGCTCTCCTAAAAATTCTAAGCCATTATTCTTTACATAACCAGCTCATCCAAGCTAACATCACCAAGTGGTAACCAATCGAGGTACTGAACAGACTCGGTGTTGCTTAACTTTAGTAATCGTACGGGAATGGTGGTTAAACGCGATGTAACCGTAAGCTACAGTGGTTTGGAAACAGCGCTAAGCGCTTGTTTATAACATAAATATTAGAAACCAATATTTCTCAGTATAGAACATCAACAGCATACAATGCAGGTTTATTTTCCTAAGCATAATTATATTTAGAGAAATATATTTTAATCTATCTACTCATATCAAGAAAAGAATCACTACATAAATAGCAAATAAAATGTTAGTGTTCAGGCAGAGATGTCAGAAGTATAGATTTTAAGTAGAATTTAGAAGGAACCGGGAACCCAATCCCAAAGAGAAAATAAGGGATACACGTTTATTCCTGTTCAAAAAACCGGTGAGCAATATGGACCAAATGTTTCACAATTCTATCTACTCATATCAAGAAAAGAAACACCATATTGATAGCAAATAACATTTCAGAGTTTAGGCGGAGATGTTATATGTATACAGTTTAGACTTTAGAAGGAACTGGAAACCCAATCCCAAACAGAAAACAAGGGATAAACCTCTGTTTCTGTTCAACAGACGGGTAAGTAATGTGAACATTTCTAAACACGAAAGCATTTTTATCTGTATCTGCATCGACGCATCCACATTTAAATTATTTCGTTCACCACGAATGTAATACCTGAAAAGGATGCACACACAAGACATGGATATATAAGGCAATACGTCACATTTTACAAAGCAATAGATGTTTGGCATGAATTGTGCCCAGGGAAGCTACTTTGAGACGCCACTCTTTTTTTCTCTGTGTGCGCGTTGCCTCTGTAGAACTTTTCTGTACCACACCCTCAAAAAAATAAAACGTTTAAGCCAATATTCATGTTTTGCCTTTGTTTTTAAATGCAACAATTATATTCTTAAAGAAATTTCAAAAATCTAGGAACATCTGTAAACTTATAAAAGTTTCTTTTTAAAACGAAATATTTTTGATAGAATGTAAAATATTTGTTTATTAAATCTTCAATTTTCCTTCTCACTTAAAAAAAACAAACAAACAAAAAAAACTCATATTTACTGATTTAGTTTTCGCTAATTTCGTTAACTAGTAAGGAGAATTTTAAAAATGAATATAGATGGTCAATGGTCAGGAATTTATATATCAACTCAGTATTTTATAGGTATTAAGGCAAACGCATGTGGACACAATCTCGTGTTTTTTTTTTAAGTGTGTTCGTCGTTAGAATAGTGAAAAAATCCCCAAAGCCCTCAGTAATTCCTCTTTTATGGACGCCTCAGGCACTGGGCAATAAACTCAGCCCCACCTCTCTCTCACTGTCTCTCTATCTCTCTCTGTCTCTCTCTCTCTCTCTCTCTCGAGAGAGAGAGAGAGAGATAGAGAGAGGGGGAGAGGTAAAGCCTAGGGAGTGGGCTTAATATTAAAGCAATATTAGAAATCCTAGTCAAAAGCTGAATTTTTTGTATAATTATGATTTCCTAAATGTATTTTACATGTGGCACAAAGCGGAAAGTATAATGCACCCAGTGAGGATCGAACTCACTATTTAGTAGCAATTGATCTAGCGAGACAATTTTGCTAACCATTACATCACGTCGAAGTCCCCAAACTACGGATATAGTTAGGACTCTATAATCTGACGTTAAATGTAGATTGCGAATTATACGCAGTTTTGCCGCTCTTCTAGGTGTCAAATGTCAACGTGATTCTGACATGTTCGGTCATGTAGCGTATTTAGGGAATAAATGAATTATTTTCAGACCCGTTTAACAATTTTCTCGATAACTGAAAAAAACAAAGAAAGAAAAGTAAAGATGTGCAAATGTGTGGTGTTTTCTCTGAGGGAAGCTCCGGCTTAAATCGTACGAGAATATATTAAGGAAGAAGCTCTAGATAAAAGACAAGTCTACCCAAAGGCCTTCACGTTTCAAACCTGAAAGTCAATTACATAGCCTGGCGATCAGCAAGTCAAAACCGAAAAAGAAATTCTGTAAATATTCAAAGCATCATCAGAGAATATTTCACCAGACCATTCGTCAGATATTAGAGGCAATTTGTCTTCGAATTCGGTCCAGAGAATTATATTAGATTGGTGCAAAAATAATGACGTTTTTTGACGTATTTTTAACGTCAAAAAACGTCATTATTTTTGCACCAACCTAATAACAGAAAAATTTGAAAAAAAAAAAGAAAAAAAAGAACACGTTTAATATTGCAGTTGTAAAAAATAAAATAAAGTATTAATATCGAAACATGATTACCAAAAAAGCAGCCCAAACATTTTATCAGACGTCTCAAGAGTTCAAGAGAGGACGAAAAAACTGCAGAGCAACTAAAATAAACACCAAATGTTACATAAAATATTTAACAATGACAGTGTAATTACATTTAAGCTTAACAACTACTACGTCCGCTTATAGAGAGATGGCTGGTAGGTCTTAATGTATATTGATTCTAATACCTTCAAATAAAATTCTGATGTAGCCTTTCCCAGCACCGAGAAAATGTCACGGCTGTAAGAGCGAGAAGATTATTTTTTTTTTTAACTAATATTCAGCTATCACCGAATGAGTTGTATTCACGAAACTATGTATCAGGCAATATTCGCCAGCATGACAAACAAATAATATTTCTTCTATTCCCAAGTAACATATCTATCTATCTATCTATCTATCTATCTATCTCTCTCTCTCTCTCTCTCTCTCTCTCTATATATATATATATATATATATATATATATATATATATATATATATATATATAACAACTGTTATTTTTCGGCTAATGTTCGTGTAATATTTGTTACCCGTCCTGTTTTCTCTTCCATTCGTAAGGGCGTCCTTCACTCCCACCCACCCGTCATATTAATTCAGTGATTTATCAATATAATTATAGTTGTGGACAAGTCTACCTCAGTCAGCGAAATAAAGGGTTCAGTTCGACATTTCAACCACTTGAAGAAGGCCGAAACTTTGTAATAACTATGACGACAAAGATGAGGACAATAGTCCGAATAATGTAAATAGTGTGCATAATACTTCATCTCAGAAATATAGTGATTTTCCAAACGTAGCTCAGATGTGGCACGAGGTCGAAAGTATGGGGCACCCAGTGAGAATCGAACTCAATACTCAGTCATAATTGTGCTAGCAAGACAAGCTTGCTAACTAATACACCACCTAGAGGTGCCCTAGTAATTTTCCAAGCGTACATAGATGTGGCACAAGGCCGAATGTTTGGGGCACCCGGTGAGGATCGAACTCACTACTCAGTCGTAATTGTTCTAGCGAAACAAGTTTGCTAACCATTACACCGCCTCGAGGTGTCCTCATCTCAGAAATATAAACAAATACTGAATCTCCTTCGTGGACGAAATTCCAATCACCTGAAAAAGGTCGGAGTGTACAACGGCTGAAACGTCGTAAATATGTCAAAAAAAGATGAGAAGAACAGTCCGAATAATGTAAACGATTCCTTTCACACGTTTATATTTTCAAATCATTGTTCCTCATCGGAAGTTCAAGGATTATTCCGTCTGGCTTGAACCATGCAACATAATACGCCCTGTCACATTTTCTTTGAGAAAGAAAGTAGAAACATTAAATAATTTCTATAGCCCTGAACTGAAAATACTCAGCAAAACTATGATCTCATAGGATATCGACGAATTGAAATTGGAACTGGATCATTATTACGTTCTTCCAAATGGACTGAAATTGACGGCAGTGTTAAGCTAATCGATCAATCGCAAAAGAACCTACGTATACAGGATATCTTTTTTTTAATGTCCCGACTTTTGACACAGGTGGTAAACACGGAACTAGAAAATATCGAGATAGAACATTTCTAGGTATACATTCTTCTAGGTGGCATGTCTCTTTAGAACGCTAGCGATCATAGCTCTCCACAATCTCTTTTTCTTTGTAGCTCATTTTGTCTTTTTGTTATATCTCCTAAACCTTGATCCGCCATACATTTACTCAATCTCACTTGGTAGCTTATCAGTTGCTTTCCTCTGTTCATTTTGACTTCAATCTGTCCTGTGAGTGTCAAATTTTCCAAGCTCTCTTTCCTCATTATATGGCCTAGAAATTGCAACTGTATCGTTCTGATGTTAAGTATAAATAGCCTTTTTGTTCACATTTTCTCTAAAAGTTCGTTGTTGCTCCATGGTATTCTCAGCATCCTTCTGTAGAACCACATTTTTTGTCTCAAGTCTCATCTTCATCAGTGAGGAGATTGTGCAGAAATCTTTTGCAAATAGAATTACTGATAATATGTAAAAAGTTAGCACTCTTTTTTTTTTCCTAACGGAATTTTCTTGTTTCTTAATACTTTGATTACCTTTTGAAAGACATCTTTCTCTACCCCAATGCCCCTTCAGAATTCGGTGTTGCGCTGTTTGTCCTCTGTTAAAATATTTCCAAGTTGTTTAAATTGTTTTTATTTGATACCTTTTCTTTTTTTTTAACGTTATCTAGTCCTTTTTTATCGCTTAAAACAATATACTTGTTATCTCTTGAGGTCTATATATTTCAACATTTTTTCTTGATTTCCAATATATATGTATATATTATCTTTTTGTTTCCATTTTCTGTGAAACGTCATCCTTGCGCACGTGTTCAGTCTATTATATTCTCATTATCCTTCTGAAGAACCAAATTTGTAACTCTTCTTCATCTGTGAGGAGATTGGCCAGAATTGACTGCAGTATCGTCCACCTAGTGAAATAGACTCACTCTAATAGTCTTCTCCCGAGAATATCCTGCTGAATCTTCTATAAATTCGAGCTATACACTACTTTTGTATCTCTTAGTATAATAAATCATTTTGTGAACAACATTTCCAAACTGAATCGACATCACCATTATGGACGTGGGCGTGATTGTTTGAGTTTTAATCATTTCCATTTATTTCTTCTGGTAAACACTTTCCAGATAATAGGATTTAAAACCTGAGGCATGTGTGGGTATTAGCGAAAATCTTCATTTTTTTTTCTTCTTCTTTCTCTCAAAGCTGATTGCTCAGAATTGGAAGTGCCTCTGGGTTGATAACTCGCTTATTTTACGATCTCTTACTTTGTTAAGGCAATTTTTTATTGGCAAAATTTCAGAAACCTAAATGACTATCAACTGTTTAAACTCATACAGCTTTTTCCCTGCCCCCCCAAAAAAAAAAATTTACCATTTTGTGGAACCGAATCCTGCATATATGACTCCCTGAACGCTACAATCATAACCTTTTCAAATCAACAGTTAGTAATTATCTATGCTCTTTATCATGGAAATTTTTACTATTTGCTCGTATCACACACGCATTTATCATAATAATTTAGAGACAACGGCAGTACCTTGCGATATAATAACTAGATTCTGCATGTCGTATTCCACGTGTACCACCGAGGAAAATCAATTGTGGGGTCCATTTCTGTCAAGTTGAGATTCACTTTAAACTGCTCACGCCATCGGCACTTCCTTTTACTGTGATTTGCATTCCTACTGTTGCAAAGTCAAACGGCTAGAGAGACTAAATCACGTGAGCAGGTTTTGGTGAAACTGGAAGTTGGCGGCTAATGCTGTCATAAACACCACCATCATAAGGGAAGCGATCAGCGAAGAAGAAATTAAATTCTTGAATACAAGATAAAGCCGTCGACGATGTAACAGTAATAGGGTCCACTCTTGTGACCAATTCTACTGTTCCCTATTCCGCTGGCATAGAGTTGTGGACCCTTCAGTTTCTTCCCTTCCATCTTTTGCCAATTCAGAGGATACATTATCAATTCCAGATGATTTGCCAGATTCCAGGCTCCTCGATGCTGCTTCTACCACAGTAATAGCGGACGGACATCCCCTTCTGTGGGATATTTGTCGGCTTGCATTAAAGAGGTATATGAATTGAGCTCCTAATTGTACTGAACCTCGCAGTATTTGGTCAAACTTTTCAGAAATTCCACTGTTTATCAGTAACTTGCCATCTATGTTATCCATAAAAGCACCTGTTCGCTGGCTGGTGTTGCTGATGGATTTAAAGGTATTATCTGCCTTCTTTCTGTCACCTGATTTAATGCTTTATCCAGTCCTCTTTGTCTGATCTTAAATTCTTCTAGACCTTTCTGTGCAGAATTGAGTACTGCGTCCGAGTTTCGTCATTTGAGTGCTTTACTTTTATCTCTTGCCTCTTGTCACACAAATCCAGGACTTCTTTAGTCATTCTCCGTTGAATTTTCTTCCGTGGATTTGCCAGAACAGATTCAGCTGTTGTGAGTAGGACCTCTTTGATTTTGAATGCGAGAGTATCAATCTCATTGTCAAGAAGGTTGACTACAGCAAACTTGCCGCCACCATGGGCCTGAAATCTGCGACTTCAGGATCCTCCAACTTCTCATGGCAAAAGCGGAATCGGTGTCACTTATGGCAGCTTGAGCTTGAAGGTCATCATCACAAGACCATATTCGTTGCCGATGTCTGCACCAGGGATTGTCCTTTTTTTCGCCTTGTTGACGCTGGATTTGAAGCGTTCCCGAACAAGAATGAAGTCAATCTGGCTGTGGACTTGCCCGTTATGTGAGCGCCAGGTTGTAGTTTGAGTCAGATTATGGGGTTGTATAGTGTTGGTGAGCTGGTAGCTTCTGGCAAACACAGATTGCTTAAAGACCCTGACGTTGACCTCCCCGATGCAAATTCTCCCCACATTCCTGCCCACTTCCCGTATGCGCCTGGGCCTAATTTCACAATCCAATAACATTGAACGATGATGATGTCTTTTTTTGGAAATTTCGTTATGGTGAAAGCTGTTAATGCATAAAACCTTAAGGGCACTTCGACGTGGTATAATCTTAGCAGGCTGTCTTTCTAGATAAATTACGACTGAAAAGTGAGTTCAATCCTCACTGGGTCCTCAACACTTTCAGCCTTGTGCCACATCTAAGCTACCCTTAGAAAAACTTTTCGGCACCTCGTGGAGTAGAAATGGTTAACAAACCTGTCCCGCTAGAACAATTACGACGGATTAGTGAGTTCGATCTTTATGAGTCTCCCTTATATTCGCCTTGTGCCGCATGTAAGCTGAGCTTGCAAATCACTAATGTGTAAATTACTCTCTCGAATAGTTTTAACACACTATTTTCGTTGCGTGTCTGTCGTTGAGCAGAATGCACTCACGGGCGGCTCCATCAAAGGACAGAGTCACAACTGAGGAAAAGTATACTGAGAGGTGCCGACCCTAGGGAAGATCTCCCCTAGACCGCGTCCTCTCATTGCACTAGAGAGAGTGGTCGGTGCTTGCACCTTCGCTAGCGCAATCGACGGTTGCGGGGGCTCGAGCAAATTTTGCTCTTTGCCCTGGTGTACGCGCTGGAGCTCCCCACATTAAACAGATCTTGTGTCAGAACCTGACCTCGTAGGGGTGAGGGTTGAGTAAATAGAAATTCAGAAAACCTTTACGCAATTTCACATCCGTCGTATGAGCCTCGGCCCCCGCTTGACATTTACAATGCAAAAATGGAAAAGAAGCAAAAACTGGTGATACACTTAGAAAAACTTTTGACATTAATTTGCACTCTCTTGATAAAATTTGACGGTGAGTTAAACATTTTCAAGAGAGTGGGTAGCTGTGTAAAGGAAAAGAGGGCCACGAATTTCGGAGGAACAAGTTTCGAGAATCCGTGCTGCGTTTGAGGGGTCTACGGAAGTCCACAAGTTTAGCTTTGTGCTTGCGATCTCTCAAACCTCTACCTGACGTGTGCTAAGAAAGCGCCTATATTTGAAACCTTACAAACCACGCCTCGTTCAGGCACTTAACAATACCCTGCTCTTTGTGCCAAGCACAAAGAGCAAGGTATTGGTAAGCAATATTAGTTCATATTATATGTTTTATAAAATATATTACTTTAGTAATATATTTTATAAATATAAATTTAGTAATATATTTTGATGTGGATATTACAATGTATTCTTATTGATTAATGTATCAATAATAATAATAATAATAATAATAATAATAAGGTATATTTGTCCCAAGATAAGACAACTCTTAGATTGCCTCTTTACAATCTTCCATGAAACCTTCGCATAGCATTGTGATACATTTATCATACTGACGAACGCGCCTCTTCTCTTAGTGAACTAAATTAAATCATGAAGTATCCGTATTTTTCATTCGTCTTGTTTTTCGTATTTGCAAGCCGCGTTCTTAATATGACCCTAAAGAAAAGAAAAAAAAAATCAAAAAAATAGTTTTGATATCAGGGTAACATGCTGAATACAACCTTCTCTCAAGCCATCGATTTAGTAATTTTCTATCTCAAAACCTGACAGGAATGTGAGTTATATGTGGATGAATTCTCCGGTTGAAAGATCACTGTCTGTAAACCCCTTTTAGAGTTAGGGGAAAAATTGTCTCAAAAAAAAAAAAAAAAAAAAACAACAAAAAAACGAAGATCCATAAATTATAGCCTACCCAGATAATTATCTTCTTTTTCTACAGATTGTACATTAACCATAAAAATATTTGATTGCTACTTTGTTTATTAAATAGTATTTTTTCTTATTATCTCAGTATTCTCATATACTATATGTGATTTCAAATCGGTTCGTTATACAGAAACACACAGAAACAGAATGTTTAATGTTTTGTGACATTTCTATGGAAGCGTGTTCAGGATCCTACATTTAATACTTGGCAGTATAGAATTCAGCAGAGAATAGTGACTGAGTGTTTCACTCCTTGCGAAATAATCAGATCTGATTATGGCTTAAGGCCAGTCTACGTCAAGTGATAATTTCTACATTATATTCTTTACATTTCTACATAAAACCATTTATATGTTTTTATCTATATATTTGTGTGTAAAAAAAATACATTGATATAACAAACCCAGGAATAAAAACCGTTCAAATGGAAAGATGCTAAAGAATTTGAAAATTTCATAGAAATTTTACGACGACATAAGACCATATTGTAATTCATACATTCCTTCTCATGTTTCTTCTTATTATTATTTCTTTATGCATGTGTGCTTATATATATATATATATATATATATATATATATATATATATATATATATATATATATATGATAAAAATATAAACCCTTTATTCTACATTCAACACCATCACTTGATAAGACACCAGAAGTGTAGAAAAAATGGCTATTTTTGTAGTGATTTCATAACATGTTATAATGTTCGAACAAACTTATATATATATATATATATATATATATATATATATATATATATATATATATATATATATATATATAGATAGATTTCAGTTCATATATATATATATATATATATATATATATATATATATATATATATATATATATATATATATATATATATATATTATAATTATCCTTGCATGTAGTATATATTTTAAAACAATTAAAATAGTTTTAATAAAAAACATTGATATACATGAAAATTTAACCGCTATCTCTTGTAATTTTTCGAAATTACTATCTGAAATTAATTAAAGACACTCAGAATATGTACATTATATATATATATATATATATATATATATATATATATATATATATATATATATATATATATATATTTACCGTTTATATTGATGTAATTATATTATCTGTTATAATATAATATATTCATATAATATAAATTAATATATATGACAATAAGTCATTTCTAAATATAATTTACAAATATTACATATAAGTTACAATGAACTTTTTTATATTTTAAGGTATTTCTTATATTGTATATGTGAATTATATGTCATATAAAATATTAACACAGATATAATATTAGTTTGAATTGTATTTTTATATTTTATATTAATATTTATACATATAATATTAAATAACATATACATAAGTATATATATATATATATATAATTACATATGCTTCCTAATATTATATATTACAATCACTCTTTGAAAATATTTCATTTTCAAATATCATCACCGACACATATGTGTAAATTCTGAAAATTATCATCTGTATTTAGTGAGAGGTGTTACGTAGACTGTTGAGTGTTACTTATTGTTAAGTTTCACAAGTATACGTGTTTAGGGAAATCAGCGTTGTAACCCTCTACAGGTAAATGGACAGATATACAATTAATATAGCAGTTTTATTTTTACAGGTAATCTCCTGCAATGCCTGTCAGGTGATATGCAGACTGTTAAGTGTCAATTTTTTCAAGCGATTATGTGCCTGCCTAGAAATACAGGCATAAAACAAATTGTTGGAATTAACTAAGACGAAATTGAATGGAATGAGGCTCAGATTCCTGGCATTTTTCAAATATTTTTGCACTTCCTCTCCTTTTTTTCTTTCACCTCTCAGAACACACACACACATTGTGTGTGTGTGTGTGTGTGTATGTGTGTGTGAGAGAGAGAGAGAGAGAGAGGGACACACACATACAGTCACTTGCTGAAACACGTATTTCGAGCATATAGCAGGCTCTTGCACTCTTCCTGTTGCATTTCACTCATATATTAGCATAAACATGCACAGACGTACATTCTTATATTTTGATGTAATGGAATAACCTGTTACCCCCATGAGTGACTGTACTACAGGTAGTAACTAAATATAAGAATCCGGAAAGAAACGGACTACAGGAGCTTAGCTGTTTTTTTTTTCCAGCTGTACTGGTCGAACTATCTGTCTCCGGGCAGAGAGGATCCGCAGACGAGTCTATGTCGAAGGGCAGAGTTTGAACTCGGGAAACAGCTACCTGATCCAGTTTTATACTGGGTCTACGGGGAATTTTTGTCCGAGTCTACGTGCCCGGTACCCCATATTAAAATCGGCCTTGTGCAATATCCTATCTCGTGGGGTGTGTGTGTGGGGGGGGGGGCTGGTAAATATCGCCTAGTTGGGATGTGTTTCCAGCTGTGCTGGTCGAACTCACTGCCTCCGAGCAGAGAGGATCCGCTGATGATGCTATGTCGAAGGGCAGAGTTTCGACTCAAGAAACAGCTACCCCAACCCGATACGGGGTCTAAGGGGAATTTTGGGCCGTGTCTACCGGCTCGGATTACCCCACATTAAACTCGGGATTTTGTCATATCCTATCTCGTGGCGTGGAGGCAGCTGGTAAATATCGCCTAGTGGGATCTGCGACTCAGACTTACACGAGAACTACTGACCTTTCAATAGCAGCACTCACTACTAGGTTGACTTGCAACGATCGTGCACAAAACTGTTACTTTATTTCTTATTGCACTGGTTACTACAATAAGTCTTTGCTCATTTATCCATCTAGTTGTTATATTATATATTCCTATTAGAACGGAATGTAACATATTTAAATAAAAAACAATAGTTTATCGAAGAAATTCTAACAACTACTTGTACGTGCAGGATCGTATTTGTCTAAACCAAGTATCCGGCCTAGAGGCAGACTAAACGATTAGTCAGCCATCGCAGTATATAAATACTCCGTAACTACAGTGTAACTGATGCGTTTAACGAATAATAATAAAGAGTAAATAAGTAAACTGTCTCTTTTTCAATCATTACCTTGATGCGTATCTTAGTTTTGAGCTCTTGAGAAGTTTGGCAAGAAGAGAATTTATATTCCACAAATACGCAGATAAATTCGCAAAAAACAATTTATGCGAATGGAAAAATTTGCCATCTCTAAACTGGTTTGTTAATCTGAAATAAATATCTATTTCTCCAAAAGGAATTTGAAATAAAAATAAAACCTAATTAAATGGTTGTTTCTCTTAGAATTTGGATATTGAAGAATTAATTTGGACACTGGAGAAATCTACACAATGAAAGAATGACTTGACTGGGAGCAATATATTGGTTGGCGAATTGAAAAAGAAATGACTTCAGATAATTGACATTTTCTTTATGTACATTTAATCTCATATTAAATATTATATATATATATATATATATATATATATATATATATATATTATATATGTAATATAAAATATTATATCGTATTATACTAAATATATGTAATATATATTATATATGTAACAGAATTGACATTTTCTTTATCTACATTTAATCTCATATTAAATATTATATATATATATATATATATATATATATATATATATATAATATAACATATTATATTGTATTATACTAAATATATGTAATATATATTATATATGTAACAGAATGTAATATATATACATATATATATATATATATATATATATATATATATCTCCATATATACATTTACATATACTTACATACATATACATACATATACATGCATATATATATATATATATATATATATATATATATATATATATATATAATTCTGAACTTTTCAGACTCTCACGTAAGTGTTGGACTTCCATATGTATTTCCTTGTAATCCTGATTGGCATTTTTCTCTTCTAGATCTCTCCCTCGCCTCTATTCTTAACTTCGACCACTTTGCACCTCTGCCCTCTTGCCAACTTTGACCATGCAGTAGAATATCTTTCTGTTATCAACCAGCTGATTGGGTTTAGTTCGTAAACTCCCTTGGAATTATTATTATTTTTTATTTTTTATTTTTTTTGCTCAAAAATGTGGATCTGATGTCTCCTCTTGTATGAAAAGCCGGCATCGATGCTTTCATTCTAACACTGAAATACAAAGTAAAACCACTTTCATCTCTTTGGTTCCCACTTGCATACCCGGCCGCTGTAGTCCAAGGAATCACTTCTTCTTCCCACTACCAGAGCGACATGTCTGATTTTAACATACGTCTCCTCCTGCAATGAGTCTCCTCAAAGAAGCGATGTTACAAGTTGCTAATAGAATGGAATAACGTATAGCCTCTCTAGAGTTCGTTTCCTCACACTATTGGCGGCTCTCCAAGAGTGAATCCTTAGCAAATCCTGAATCCCTCATCTATTCAATCAGTTAGTAGTCCTGGCATTTAGAGCCGATATGGCAGAATACTTTGCTATGAAGTTCTCTTCCAACTCTACACACGACTAGTCTGATGTATCCACACCTGATTTGTCCGCTTAGAACAGAGGCTCTACTGAGCGATATGCGCATAACCTCGTCAGTACTCTTCAGACATCGTGGCCAAACTAGACATCCACAAGACAACCATCGCCCTAAAGAAATGGGCTCCCAAGATGGCTTCATTTCTCTCCAAACTGCAATAATTGCCTTGTTTCTTCCTGGTTTCCAGCTTGTTGGAAGACATTCTCTGTAAATCTTGTTTTTAAGAATTCTGAAGAATCTTTTGACCCCTTAAATTATCGACCTCTTAGTCTCTTACCGCTTTTCAGCAAAGTATTCGAGGGTCTAATCAATGCTAAAGTGGTTAAGCATCTTACTTTTCCCGATCTCCTCTCGGTCAAACAAAATGATTTTCTTTTCGCCAGGTCTACCACTGATGTGCAAACGGCCATCACTGAACACGTATATCAAGCTCATAATAAAGGTGTAGCTCTTGCTGTAGCTTTAGATATCTCGAAGACCTTTGATAGGATTTGGTACGCTGGTCTTTTACGCAAGCTCCAGGATAACGGTATTACAGAAAGATTGTTCGATTTCATCCGATCTTTCCTATCAAATTGTGAAATGAAATTAGTTTTGAACGTGCTCGCTTCTAGATCCATTCACTCGAACTCGGGTGACCCCAAAGCTCTGTCATGGGTTCTACAACGGTTCTCATCTTCACTAATGATCTTCCGAACTATACATTTATTCAGTTCCCAACTATGTATTTATGCAGACGCCACAACCATTTACTCCTGTCTTAGTAACAAATCTATCAGAGTTGACAAAGTAAATGTGGATACCGTCCTTAAAAAGGTCCTCCAATCAGTGGTTAACTGGATCAGAAAATGACTTGTAAATTTTAACACCTTCGAAACAAAACATCTCTCATGTAACCGCCATAGGGAAACTTTCCTGTCTGTCATCAGCATAGCTGACGTTAGACTCCTCAACATGCAGTTTCATGCTAAGCTCGATCGTCATGCCGCCTGATGATTGAGTCTAGCCTGAAACAGTCTCTTAGTGTTGACTTCTATGTACACTTTTATATTTATATTTGCATACGCTTTATCTATGATGTTGAGCACTTTACCCCATAAATATAGCACATATTAAAACTATATTTCTTCACACACACTCACATATATATATATATGAATGATAATAATGAATATATATATATATATGAATGATAATAATGAATATATATATATATATATATATATATATATATATATATATATATATATATATATACATGAATGTTTCATAGTAATACAAACTAAACTGCACCACATATATCAGGTAAAAGAACTGATTTTATGTGCAAATTTTCAGGAAAACAACTGAGACATTTCTCTAATTATACTATTTAATTCATGCCACGTTCTCAAATAAACTTCTGCAGCAGAAAAATTCTAATTTATTTTTTGTATGAATGATTCATTGTAATATATATATATATATATATATATATATATATATATATATATATATATATATATATGTTAAATATTATGTATGTAATATAATATATATATGCTAAATATTATATATGTAATACACACACACACACGCACACACACACACACACACACATATATATATATATATATATATATATATCTATATATATCTTAAGATCGTATATGTAATATATCTTAGTTTCTTTCATGATTTCGGAGTGTCGTTTCCAAACATTTGCAAAGTACACTGTCGTCTTAATGTTCACTTCTATAGAAAATGAAGACGTGAGAAAAAAGAGAGAGAGAGTGGGAGAGAGAAAACTCGAATATTATGATTGTCAAAACGAATAGAAATAGAGTAATGTCCCATTTTGAAATAGATCGACAATATTCTACATTTCAAATCGCCGCCATTTTCTAGATAACATTGTTATTTATTCATTTCATTTAAATCGTAATTCCTCAAGAAATATACAATAAATGAAAACAAACAACCAAGCAACGCTTTATACCAAGATAACGTCTTCAGAGTCCGATACACGACAAAATGAGTTAATTACTTTTCTATTCTCGTTCTGTTTGTATGTTCCAGATGAGGAATTATCTTTATTATTACTAGAAAGACCCGTGAAAATATCACGGTTTTGAATATGGCTCTTAATTCTTCGAGTGATGAATGAATAGGGTCATGGCGAGATCTATGACAATAAAAATAAATTCTCTTATCACGTCGTTAAAATATTTGTGTTTAACAACTTTAACAGCATATTGAAATAACAATCGTAAATATGAATGTTGGTCGTTATTTTAAGAAATTGGTACAAATGAAAAGATTTGAAATGAACTACTTTTTCCATTTCATTGAAACAATAGTTAAACACTTCTTTCTTTACTTCCGTCTTTACTTCTTTCTGTACTTCTAGCCAAATCCCCGACGTACGAACATTCCTCTCATTATTAATTTTAAAAATAATTCTGTAGATGTTATCTTATTTATAATAACTACTTTTTTTTTAACTTACTCGTTTTACATCATTCGATACTGTGCATCTGAAACATAGGGCTTTTATCGCGATTACCAACGCTTCTTGGGTCTTTGACTGAAATCAAAATCTAGTATCTGTTCTTATCTGCTTGATATGATTCTCTCTCTCCAAGTCTGTCTGTCTTTCTTTCTTTCTTTCTTTCTTTCTTTCTTTCTTTCATTTTCTCACTGAAAACAAGTAATGTCATATCCCATCTTTCCACGCTATCAAAAACGTAGAATAGTTCATTATTTATGAGGTATTAAAAGGCTATAACGGTCATACTAAATAATGAAGCGTGGGACATAAACAATTATAATATTATTATTATTATTATTATTATTATTATTATTATTATTATTATTATTATTATTACTACTACTACTAGTAGTAGTATTAGTACTACTACTACTATTTATGGTGCACTCCAACTCTTAGATGTTTCGGCCTGCTGATAATGGTCAGGTGTCAGCTTCTCCTTGATACATAGTCACACAATACTTACCTTATCACATGAGCTGTTCCAAGTAGCACTGCCACCTACACATTCCTAACGATGTCCTATAGATTCTTAAAAATAGTTCTGCGTTCAGTCCAACAATCACAAAATATACAAGTTTGGCACATTTCTTCAATTTTCCATGCCAGGTTTTCGTTCCACAGTATTTTCGGCTGCCCCACCCTTCACGATATTTTTTGTTCATCTCAAGGCACTTCAGTGTCTATCACAGCCAATTCATGTCAGATGTTGTGCACGAACGTGATATCAAGATGATTGCTTTCCAAGCTCTCGTCAGCCAAAGTAGTCGTATCCAGCATAGGATTCACTTGCTAATTCTCGGCTAGTGAGTGTCGTTCATTATTAGACCACCTCCCTAAGTATTCGAAATCATACTTCCGGCTTAGTTCCCAATGAATTCTTGTCGTTTATACTATTTTGTGCACTAATGCCGCAGTATGTTTGGACACTCCTCAAAATATTTTCCCTTAATATCTAGCAAGTGGAAACTAATATTTAGCAAGTGGAAACTAATTCTTATGACTAATCATATCCCATATTGAAATAGCTCTATCAGGGAGATACTGACTTTAAGCATGATGATAACTGTAATGATAATATTAGCTGTGTCCTTATAAGGAAATAATTGGCATTCATTCACAGAGACACAAGTACAACTGTCGGATGAAATTTATGTAATATTTCTCTTAGAACGAATTTTCTGGAAAAGAGGTTTTGCAAATCTAGTAGCTATTATCGCTCTTACTCGTATTCATGTGGGTTTCTTTCCCAAACTTTTGCTTGGAGTTCTGTGGAATTACAACATCTTGATTATATCATTATTTTTTCCCAGTTTCATGTGATATTCATCTCAGTTGTTACCGTTCTGTTATTTGGTATAATCGTTTCTTTGGGATTGTGTAGCGCCAGTCCACAAGCTTCAAGTCATTTTTAACTATTTATCCGAGAAAGCGGTTTTATACTCTAACCAGTTTAGATCGTTCCATGCATAATAACAATATGTACATCTCGATCTGACGGAAATATTTAAGGACATAATTCGAATTTACAGGATAATATTTTGGTTTTGTAGCAATTTGCGGTATTGGGCGAAACTAACTCTGGCGCAGGATAATCGCCGTTCATTTGTCCTCATCTCGTATAGTAAATTTATGATTTTTCATATACCGAGATGTCTGAAGTGTTTAGTATTTACTAATTTCACATTCATAAGTTTTAGGAAGTATTCAAGTGTTGTAGAGTGGTTTCACGGTGGAGGCATGTATTTGTACTAAGTCGGTCCTAAAATAGGTTCGATGTACAAAACGTTAGGAACTTGATATAATAGGTAATGACGCAGTAATCTAGTTGGGGTGGCTGATACTTTAATATCTGACTAACTGTTGTCCGACATCGACTCACTGACCAACTCCCTGAGCGACTCAGCGACTGCTACTCCTACTTATTATAGGTGGGAGAGTCTATTAACTATAGAATAGGTGTGTTCCATTATAACATCAAGGTAGGTACCACCACTGATTGTCTTCAAATTCCACACCATTGTCTCTGTTTTGGAGAGGTTTATCTTGAGACATGTTTCCTGGAACACTTACTACAGTATGTGCATTTTGTGTTTAAGATCATTTTATATCAACTATGTATATCTATGTAGTCAGCAAAGCCACTCGCTTAATCATAGTTGTGTGAATTAAAAGCATATGAACATAATATATATATATATATATATATATATATATATATATACCAAGCCACGATAAAATCACCAGATAATGAAGAAAAAGTATACATAGGAGTAACTGAAGGACCCTGGAAACAAAGAAATTATACACACAAAACATCTTTCACAAATAGTAAATATGCAAACAGTACAATGCTTTCTAAGTATATCTGGGAAATTAAAAACAAAACGAATATCACACCAAAAATATCTTGGAAGATAAGGAAAAAATCATCAGCCTACAATACCCAATCAAAAACTTGCAAACTTTGCTCGGAGGAAAAAATAGCTATCATTACTTTCCCCGACCAAAATAAATTATTAAACAAAAGATCCGAGGTGATCTCAAAATGCAGACATGAAAATAAATTTTTACTACGTAACCTAAAAAATTAAAAACGGAAAAAATAAAATAAAAACAAATAAATATACTAATAAACAAAATAACAAAACAAAAAAAAATAGAAATAAAACATAAATAAATACTATGTTACTTAAAAGTCGAAAACCGAAAAGAGAAAATATACAAGTAAAATAAATTAACCTAAATTCATCCAAGTAAATAAATAAACAAACCAATCCCAAATAAAGATAATCAATTAAAAACTGTTCCCGCCAAAATAATACGTAGAATGAACTACAACAATCAACCCCAAAACTGAACAAATAGCTTTAATTAAATTCCCAAACCAAAACAAAACTGTTAAAATAAGTGATATAAACAAATTTTTACTACGTTAATAATAAATAAATAAATAAATAAAATAAGAAACAAAAAAATAAAAACAAGCAATATAATTTGACCTAAATAGATAAACAAACGACTTCCGATGAAATAACCGCCATAACAGAATACCCACAATGCACCACTAACCCGTATATATATAAATAGCCGAGAAAAATAACAGCATATGTGGCCTGACGATTGCATATAGCATGAAACAGACTGTCGCCTCTAAGTTTTGACTTCTATGTTCACTTTTATATATATATATATATATATATATATATATATATATAATAGCTGTCGTAGGAAAGTATGCAAAGATGACAATAACGTTCTTGTTCACTGAAAAGTGAAAGATAAATTGAGGAAAAATGTCGTAAAACTTCTACCGAACATAAAATGGAAATTATCTTTGCCTAATCTAATTTTTGGAACTTAGAAATACCTGTTTCAATATTGGCCTTCGAATTCGATTTTTTAAATAAAACGTTTTACTTTTACTTTTTTATTTATCTTATCAAAACCAAAAACACGACATTTATATAACAGAAAATGTTATAACTAAATCATATACCGATATTTTAAGTGTCGTGTTAAAAAATCGCACGGTACTAATTCTCTAACAATGTCCCACTGTAATATCAGACGATTTAACCTAAGATAATGCCTTGTAGTTCTACATATATTAGTCACCTTCACACATTTATTCCATAAATTTCTAAGTTTTGCCGATATATTTTAGTTTGGTTTGTTTTACGGTATATCAACACCTCAGTGGGTTATTTAATGACGACAAGATTTTTAGGATAGGCTCGCATGAAATCAGTTTGTAGATAAGGTTTCATTGACGTATTTTTATAAAGAAGGTTTTTGTCGAGAGTCAAATATATTGCTGGTAATATATATTGTTTAAAAAATGTATGGCTGATATTGTTACTATAAAAAAAAACATTTACTTTTATATACTTTCAGAGCGTTTTGACCCTAGTTTGGGTGTTAAATATTTACCCATCGCTGGGACCCTAACAGCTGCATCAACCTCGGGTCAGAGTGGATCTGGGAACAACAGCAATTAAGAGGTGGTTCCACGCTTCTCAAAATCTCACGATCAGAGAGGCCTTGCTGCAGGAAGTAGTTTATCGTCATACCCAGGACGATCCTGATATTTTGACATCTATTTTAACGCCCGATTTTATTATTTCTATACTGATTACATTGCAATATTTTCGGTTTGCGTAACAGATATCAAATCGGAGAAAATAATTTTCGATGCGATGTGGATTTGAGATGTTCACTCCACCGCAATACACTCGGGACAGGTATCAATTCAGATTTCTCTGTCCTCTATATTATTCTTGTCATCTGATGTCGTTTGTATGCTGCTTTATAGACTTCAGTTTACCATTCAAACAACCACTGAAGAAACGCTTTGGAGAAATAGTTTCAAACAATATGTAAACGTCTTCGATGGACAAACAGGAACTTGAAACAATGTGATTGCGTTATTCAGCAAGTTCTCTTTTTCAAATAGATTCGGAGTTGATTGTCTGAAATAAATACCCTAATACTCAAACGCCCATTTCTCGTAAAATTCTAATCTAATATTCAGACTATTCATACCGATATAAACCTTTGTTCATCGCGTTATCCATTAATTTGCGTTTCTATAATTAATAAGCACTGAGCGAAATATATAACAATGTATTTATTCATTACATCTGAAAGGCAGGATTATACTTAATACGCAAATCCATTTTCAATGCATTCATATATATATATATATATATATATATATATATATATATATATATATATATATATATATATTTAAGTATATGTAAATAAATATCTGATACCACAGAACTTGTAAATAGTTTGAAAAAGTTAAAACCGCATATTTTTTTCAAGAAAAGGTAATTATTTTTTTGCAGCAACAATTCAACAAAAGAGTCGTGGGCAACTGGTAAAATATTAATGAGAATCGCGGAGTAATAGACAAATGGTGGATTTCACATGTGTCTGGCAATATCAAGTAGTGTATTATTACCCATAATACACTTCTGACGTAGACGGTACAGGATTCTACGATAGGCAAATACATTTTAGATAATCCAGATTGTGCGTACAAATACACTGATTCGTGGTTTTCCATTTTAGGCAAAGCGCGGTCAGCAAAAACATCTGCACACTTTAGAGGCAATATAGATTACATCAACAGCCGACAGAAGGAGAAATTTATTTGTTCTCTTTCTTTATTGGGAGCTTGTGAGTCTACGTTCTCCTTTTTATACGCACTGACGCTATTTATGCTGTTTTTTTCTCAATTAGTGACGTCTTTTATTTTTTGTTTCTCCCTTTTTAATATTAAATAATATTAAAATATATTTTAGGCGTAGTTCTTCGTATCCTAACAGTTTGTCTATCGCTCCACGATTCTCCTTAACATTTTTCTTCTCGAAAACGATTCTTCTGATGTTGGCCGAAAAATGGTTACCTTTTTGAAAAATAAATATGCAGTTTTTTTCAGATTATTTTTGTTTGCCATTTTGATCAGTTGCAAATACCAACTCAGGATTATTTGTTTACCTTCAACACTCACAGAGCTGAACTGGGGTTTATGCTGCTGCTATGATTAGTGGAACTTTGTGACAGTTTTTGGGAAAAAAATCTGGCATGATCCGTCGTTGACCGCACAAACCCAGATCACTACTTGTACATTCATGCTAGAGCAACCTTTGATGGCTTCCTAGCAGTTTCATCTTCCCAATTTCCCTTATATAACTCGACATGACAAAGAGGTTTCTTTCGTGATAGGTCTATGGAGGTATTCTGTTGCTCGACCATGCTCCCTTATACATAGAAGGTTTCCTTTACGTATGTCAATATGAAGATATTTGTGGACTTGTTACTTCTATATAAACTACTGTATCTCAAGGAATTAAACTAATGATTTCTACAGAAAAGTAAGATGCAAAAGCGTTCTATAAAGAAACCCGCATAGATCTGATGAAACCGTTCAGCAACCATGATATATTTTGAAAAGATTTTAGAATAATCAGGAAATTATACTGCAAGTAAATCGGCTTCATACGGACACAAAATGAATTCAGTAGATATACAAAAATAGATAAGCGTGTAAAACAAGGATGTGTCTTCTGAATGGACTCATTCAAACTATACTACTATTTTTTAAAGTAAAAAATCGATAATTTTTGTAAAAATCAATAATCGATAAAGCCGATACAAATCGATAAATTTAACTTTTTTCCTCCGATATCGTTCAAACTCGGTATGTAGGTTACTTACATCATGAAGAACTCAACGATACCTCATTTTTATTTCTACGCGACTGCGTTTAGCGAAAAACTGTGAAAAACGAAAAATCGATTTCAATAAAAATCGATTTCAACACAAATTTTAAAGTAAAAACTCCTTCAATTTTCAAACTTCACACAGTTGTAGCCAAAATTTGATTGTTTAACAGTCACCTAACTTGACGGCCTGACGACTGCGTCCAGCATGGAACAGCCTGCTGCCCTTGAGTTTTGACTTCAATGTTCACATATATATATATATATATATATATATATATATATATATATATATATATGGCAACTGCACTGACGAGTTTATTTTTCTTAGTGCCCGGCCTACGTGAGTTTAAGTGTGCTTGGAACTCTCTTCAGTTTCCTTGCTTCTCTGATAATCTAAAACTAAATTTCAATCGCCATCTTCTATCTTCTTGAACACGGTACAGCATTTATGCTTGCCTCGTCCCCTACTATGCCTAGTCTTATCTCTTTATTTCATTCTCTGTAACCACTTGCGTACCAGTGGCATTCCCACGTTGCTTTGGGGGGCATGATTAAAAAAATCAGCATTAACATAGCTGAAATGAAACATCAATGAACATTTGAGAAACATAAATTTCAGTTACATTGGGCGAAATTCGTACATGCCCGTACGAATAGAAATGATTTACATAGGATACCGGCCTTCACCTACTATTTCTTGACGCTGCATTCTGATTGGCCCAAATCAACATCTCACCAACTCTCATTTTTAGCTTTCAATGCCTGTCATTTTCTCATGCTTTCTGGATTCTTCTGTTGTCTCTCTTCATTTCCTTGGAACTGTCAGAGACAGCTGGATCGATGGAAAGAGTTGCAGACAACGACAAACAGAAGTGCAGAAAATAAAGCTCGTCATAAATGCATCCCCGTGAGTCTTAAAGTGATTCTTTCTTCCTTTGTTAATATACAAAATAGGATTCAGCTGGTATATATATATATATATATATATATATATATATATATATATATATATATATATATGTGTGTGTGTGTGTGTGTGTGTGTGTAAATGACTAGCGCGGAATGTCCAATCGGCAAGTCGAACTGAAACTCCGGTCAAGTCCGTTACGTTCCCCTTCACAAAAATAAAAAAGGTATGAAATTCTCGATGAAGTAGTAGTCAAGACCGGAACCACTCAGCTTTGGTTAGAAACTATTCTCGAAGAAGTACCACAACTCCTGACAACTGCTGACAAATACTTATTACAGAGATAACAATAAGAACACTACCTATGGCTAAGCTCTGATCATCTGTTCCACAATGGGGTTTCAGTAAATCACACATACGTACATGCAGACATTGGCATATATATTAATCCATATAATAATATGGGTTTATATATTTCCTGTCCCATTTAATAAAGGAAGATAACTCTATATTTTCTTGATAAATGGAGATAACACTATATATTTGATAATGTTAGATAAGATAAAAATTGTCATCAAACATAAAATCAAACTATATAATAATTATCAATGTGTATTTATATATTTCCTGTCTCATCTGAGTGTGTAATATAGAACCAAATAATAATAAACAAAACATATGATTGTCAGTAAAGATCTGATCCGAAAGTGAACTGCCAAGTTGATATACCAAAATCAAACATGTGCTGAAATTTAAATATTTCGTAAATGCTTTAACGGATGAGTCTGAAATCCGAAGACGTTGTGGTATAGCCAAGGGGACATTACAAATGTTAAGCAGGGCACTAAGAAATTGAAACATTTCGCTTGAAACAAGGAAAAATGTCCTAAACTGCTACGTGATATCTGTCCTGTATGGCAGTGAATGCTGGACGATCTCCTCAAAGATGAAGAGGAGACTTGAAGCAACAGAAATGTGGCTCGACAGAAAATGCTGAGAACCATGTGAGCAACAACGAAGTTTTTGCTGAAAACGGAAACAAAAAAAGAAACTAATACTTAAAATCAGGAAGCGACATTTGAGTTTTTTGTGGAACATAATGAAGGAGGGTTTGTAAAATCTGATACTCACTGAACAGATTGAAGGCTTGAGGGACAGAGGTAAACAACGCATAACAGACTACAGCGAAGAAAACGGCCACTTACTTCGTCAAACCAACGGACAGCGCGTCACGTGTATCCTACGACGGAAAATTTGTCGAAAAAGAAAATTACTTACCCCCAAAAAGGGCACGTATTCCGCATGACATACTGAAGACGGAATATTTAAATTAAAAAAAAAAAGAAAAAAAAAGCAAGTCCGTCGGAGGAATCGCCATAAAAGTATTTTGATATGCAAAAATTGAGC
>OZ010593.1:16717381-16734881 GCA_963932145.1 Acanthosepion lycidas | reverse complement strand
ATTTTATTGTCCTCGTGCTATTGCTAAAGCAGAATTCAATAAATAAACTTATATGTTGTCAAATAGTAAATCTTCGTGTGTCTCAGATGAAATAACAAAATGGTATTTTCAATTGGCTTCGACCGGAGAAGTAATTAAGGAAATGTTTGCCCTGCACGCCTCATGTATCCGGAAATAATTTAAGGCTGCATAATTCTTTTACTGATGAAGATATACCAGATTGTGTAACTATGTGCATGCTCATTTTGGCTGATAGATATCATTAGGTCGTCTTACGTCGCTGAGTCCACCGGTCGGTCATTACTTTGGCGGTAAGGATTCGGACCTTCGATCCACAGACCAATCAAATTAGTCGACGAAAGTATCCTTTGAAATAATAAGGTTTCATTAGTTACAATTTCATAGCCGATAGATATTTCCGTGTCTGTAACTGACTAATTGGGGAGCTGATTAGACAGTGTAAGTGCAATAAACTCAGGCTTGTGCTAGAATGAATCAATACCTCGTATTTACCTGTTTAGTATCAGCTTATTATGCCTCAAGGTGTACGACTGAACTGAAGTTTTTCGTATGTCTGATCCTTTCAGATCCAGAACGGTATATATATATATATATATATATATATATATATATATATATATATATATATATATATATATATATATATATATATATATATATGTGTGCGTGTGAAAATATATAGAAAATAGGAAAGAACTCGTTAGGTAAATAATCCAAAGTTCTTTAGTATTTTTGTTATTATTTTTTTTTAAAATAGTGCTCGATACAAAAGTAGAGCATAAATATAATAAATTTCGCTTGAAGATGGAACAGAGCTTACTTTAACTCAATTTAATTCAAATAATTATATTGAAGATTTCGGCTCTTGTTTTGAAACATGAGACCTCTTATATAGCGCGTTGGAATCATATTTTTAAATAAATAATTATATATATATATATATATATATATATATTGAGTCCTACCATATTAATTCAAGAAGACAAGAATGATAATGGAAGGACATCAATTAAAAACGTACTTTTCTTATTTTTTAAATTAATTCCCGTTGCTTTCTATTGAGTTTCATTCTTTTATCATCTATTATCGTTTTTAGTGCAGAATGTTCTTTTTCCTTTTCTTTCATTCATCCTCTATCATCAGCATCATAACATAATAGTATTTTTAATATGAACATACTTTTATCATGAACTTTAATATATATATATATATATATATATATATATATATATACATATCATTTTTTTTTATTTATAGATACAAATATTTAAGCAAATGCTCTGTTTATAATAAACAATATTTACCGGCCTGAATGTCCGAGAAATTTTCATAGAAAATATCCTTTCTCCGATAGGATTGGAACCTGTATTCTATGCAAAAACGACATTAGCTTGACGTGCCTTTAACCGATTTGGCTACAGAGGAGCGTTCGTTTAGCAAGGTCGAATTTACTGTATTTGAACTTCAATCTTCTATGAATCTCTCACGTACATTCATATCTGCTCATGGCGTATCAAATGTAAACAAATGACGTCACACATTATGAAATGGACAAAGTCCGACAATTATTTTAAGATATTTTTTTTATTTTTCTACATTCTTTTTATAGAAACAAATATTTAAGTAAATGATCTGTTTCTAATAAACAGTATTAAAAAAGGTTTACCGGTCTGAATGCCCGAGAAATTTTCACAGAAAATATTTGTTCTATGATAGGATTCGAACCTGTATCCTATACGGAACCATCATTTAGCCTGACGTGCTCTTAACCGATCGAGCCACGGAGAATCGTTCGATTAGCAAGGTCGAATTTCCTGTGGTATGTTAAATATTATATAGCAGTCCAGCAATTTTTTTTTGGTGGGGGATCTCATATTATTTTCAGCTTCGTTAATATTAGGTTGGTGCAAAAGTAATATCGTTTTCTCACATATGTTACTATGTGAGAAAACGACATTATTTTTAAGAACCTAATATCTTGTTCAGTTTCTGGTTATTTTCTCAGTTCGTATTTCAATATTCGTTGCTCAAGTCTCTTCTTTGCCTATACTGTTAATGCCCCGTTTTCCATGATATATAGATGATTATTGCATAGCAGTTCATCGCCCTTCTCTTTGTTTATTAACTTACGTTTCGATCACTTTATACCTTGGTCACTTTCTGAGCGTTTTCTGTGTTGATATTTCAACATCAAGACTTTTCTTCCTCTTGACAAAATTATCCAGCGTTTACTGCTATATCATGTCTTGGGTATAACGATAAACTACATCCGGCAGCAAGGCCTCTGGTTGGGTGATTGGAGGTGTTGAGGAGCGTAGAACTACCTCTTAATTACTGTTGTTCCTAGGTACACCCTGACTTAGGGTGGTAGCATCTGTTAGGATCCAAAGTATGGGTAAATAGAGAAACCCCCTAAACAAAAACTCTATGAAAATATAAATATACATTTTAATAGTTTTGTGGTAAACCCTCTTACAGTATAATGAACTCTTCCTTCTCTCATAAATACAAACTGCGAGAGTCGGACGAGCGCTGAGCAGTAGATGCAGTGGAGCGGAACACGCGTACAGAGTCCAATTCCACGATGACGTTGGTTTTGCTTAAGAGTGAACTGTTATGTTTTTTGATTTTTTTAAAACTCGTTTCAATTTTTTTTTTAGTTTTTATCTTTCCGTTTATTTGTTCATATATTTGTGCATTTTGGTTCTTTTCTCTTTTGGTTTATTGCCTTTCTTGTATTTTTTACCCCCCCCCTTTTATTTTCATTTACTTTTTCGTATTTGGTTTGAGTCCTTAAGTCTTTTTTGTTTTCTGTTTTGGCTTTATTTCTCCACGGTTCTATTTTGTCGTTCAATATTTTGGTTTGTACGTTCTGTCTGCTTTAAAAACAAAACAAAATATAATTCATAGAAGCAGGCAAAAAACGAATTTGTTCAGTGCTAATCTACTTATTACTAACATTATTGTTTTGTATATATCTTCAGTATACTTTTTTCAACCTACCTTCGTATTCCGTGTCTTTCTTTCTGGCCTCTAAACAGGCCACAAGAAATAGTAAAAATACCAGCAATATATTTTTATATAAAAAGACTGTATATACATGATTAGCAATGCATTTTATCTATAGAAGAAGGCATGCAATTGCTCTCAAAATATTTATTTGAAGCCATAAAATTTTGTTCAAAATGTTAAGATTTCGGAATTAAAGAACCCATAGAGGTGTTGATATGACGCTAACATAAAAACAAAAGTAAAACGAAATTCCCGTAATGAAGATTTGAAATTGCATGTCATTCTAACATTTTTCTTTTCTTTCTTTTTTTTACTTAACTCATTTCTTTTATTTCACACCAAGCAAGGCAATAAAGCCTCTAAAACGCAAGGGGGTTACTGAGCGAGAGAGTATATGAGAAAAAGAAAAAAACTTTATTAAAGAGAGAAAACAAAAGAACATTTATTAAGAAAACATAAGGTAACAATTGACATTGCATTTACACTTTTGATGATCAATGTTGACTAAAAATCAAGAAGCCGGATGAGAGTTCCAGAGGCAAGAAGTGCAAGAGAAGAAACTGTTATCATATAAATTATGGCTGCATCTAGCCATGTTAACTCTAAAAAAAGACGAGACTTCACCGCCCATCTAGCAGTGCGCTTAAAATCGTAAAATATTAGATAGCAAAGAGGAAAACTAATCAGAAAAATTACCATAAAAATATTTATAGAAAATTTACAGAGAAGCTACAATACGGCGTTTAGAATATTGACTGAAACCGAGATGCCAGGTCGAGACCAGTAACATTGCAGACTCCTTCTTTCTATTTAATCAAGCATCTCTAAATGCGTAGCAGAAGCACCAGACCGGATGTGACAGTAGTATTCGCTCTTTCAGTTCCTTAATAACATGTTTTTCGCTGTTCATATGAAAAAAATATATCTATCTTTCATAAAGGCTATAATAACTCTCCATCACATTTTTACTCTTCCGATGCAGCTGCATGACTCTGTATCCTGCTTTTTGTTCGCTTATTTCACTGCGACATTAGCTGTATTTCTTCGCCTACCTGTTACTAAAGTATTAGATGATTATCACATAAAGTGAGTTCTCTTTTCTGCTTACCATCAAACTTCGATTTCTCTCTTATTATCCACAGTTACTTTGTCTTTTTTTGAGTTCGCCATTAACACAGTGTCATCTGCTTACCTATGTTATTTATCTCTAGTTGAAATATAGATTGAAAAAAAAAGATATCACAAGAGAAGTGTATATGCAAAAGGCTCGACATAAAATGTTTAATTCAGAATTGTTACAGAAATTAGATACTTTATCAGACTTTATTTATGTTCGGCTGGAGAAATGAAGTTTGATTTGAACTGGCGAAACCAACCAGAGTTTAATATTAGGAAAATAATGGCTTAATTATTCACCGTGAATAATAATAATAATAATAATAATAATAATAATAATAAAATTATAATAATTAATAATAATAATAATAATAATAATAATAAATTATCGAAATACAAAGACCCTGAAATCGAAATCTCCAAAATGTTGCCAGTTGTATTAGGGGCCCTCGAATTGATTGGAAAAGATTCCAATAGACTGATTGAAGGGATTTCTAGCAGCCCATGGCTTAAAGGAATAGAAAAGATTGTACTCACAAGTACAGCTCACACCTTACGATGGGATTTATCTGTGTAAAATGTGTGTGATTTTAGCTTTTTTTTCTCCCTCAAATAATGAGTAGAAAATGTCATGATGTAATTTCTGACCTGAGATCTCTGGTCGGAAACCGGAAAGAAATGAGTATACACCAGAATTCAATGGAAAGAATAATAATGATAATAATAATAATGATGATAATAATGATGATAATAGTAATAATGATGATGATAATAGTAATAATGATAATAATAGTAATAACAATGATAATAGTAATAATGATGATGATGATAATAATGATAATGATGATAATAGTAATAATAATGATGATAATAATAGTAATGATGATAATAGTAATAATGATGATAATAATAATAATGATGATGCTACATCAGCCATGACACTCGTGGGTTTCTGACCTTAATTTATTGACGGTGTTAATATCGTTTTTTTTTGTTTTTTTTTTTGTGAGTTAATAAGTGATCCACCAGAGAAATGGTTTGTCGCGAAATTTGCCAGAAGTATTAGGTTGGTGCAAAAATAATGACGTAATAATATCGTTTTTTGACGTTAAAAATACGCCAGAAAACGACATTATTACGTCATTATTTTTGCACCAACCTAATACATCTTAGGTTTAAATTGGGAGTTTTTTTTTTCTTCTAAACTGGTCTTCACAAAACTATCATTAGGGTGATTTTGATTAAACGTGACTTATTGTCTCACATTGTCTCGCAGATCTTATTCAGTTTCTCTACTGTTTTGTTTTAGTTTTTCTCATTTTTGGGGGGGTTTGTTTTTAAGCATACCCCGCTGTGAAAACAGATCTGCCAAGAATGATGAAATGTACGAAACTGAACGGATGATTTAGCAATCATTTCTATACATTTTCGACTCAGTAAATTGCTGTCTCTTTTAAGTAAAGCAGCATTTTAAAATCAAAATTATGGCCAGACTCATTACAGTGAGCGTTTTGTAAATGATCAGTTTTGTGCTAATAAAATCTTTTATTTTAATTCTCGGAGATCCCTCGAAATTTCTTTCCCATTTGGAATAGGCTATTTTGACGGTCCCGGTAAAATAGACAAACGTGTATTTACGCTTATTTTACCGGTGTATGTAAAATAGAACACAGGTTATTTTTCCAGTAAATATTTTTATTATTATGAACAACAGACAGTTTTAACACAGAAGTTTATTTATTTCTATCATAAATTGTTAATACAATTTAACATATTTTCCACCATCTATTTTTAAAACACAAGTTAAAATCATTTAGTCATAATTAATTATTAAAAGAAATATATCTGTTTATGTTTCTGAGATGAGGTAATATGTACATTATTTACATTATTCGGACTAATGTCCTCATATTTGTCGCCATATTTATTACAACGTTTTGGCCGTTGTACGTTCCGGCCTTCTTCAGGTTGTTGGAATGTCGAACAGAACTCTTTATTTCGCTCACTGGGGTAGACTTTTCTAGTTGCACGTGCCATGTTTAATGGATGTCCGTTATCAGTTATCTCCTGTTAATTTTCCCTCTGAAAGTTTTCCACTCTTTGGGTCCTGTCACTGGATACAATATGACGTTGCAATATGATCTCTGGTAAAAACATGCAATGATAACAGCAAAAATTGGAATATGAGCACTGGTGAAAATGGTTGCTGAAGACATTAGGTTTATAATACCCAGAAATTCATACACAGATGTCCTCAAGGACACATGGCGTTGGTTAGTGGAGAGCCATGTCACCAACAATTTGGTCTCATAACTGGCAATGAAGAATTATCTATCAAACAAAAAAAATCATCGAAATCGGATGAAAACTGTGGAAAAGCATAAACAACATCGGATCACACACACCCACGCATTTATAAGACTTATTGATATAGATATAGTGTATGTCTGTGAGATAGTAAAAGAGACAGTGAGTGAGAACAAACAGATATTAACGAAACATAATCGTATTTGATAAATTCCAATTCTGATAAAGTTGGTAATTAAAAATGTTCACTACAATGTAGAACTTATAATATAATGATGATTTAAATAAAGAATTAAAAAAAATAAAGCCGAAGCAACTTAAGTTTCACCCTCAAAATGAAGGATCCTCAAGCCAAGTTCAAGCAGACTGAACCTTATTGAAATGACGGTCTTTGATTTTGAGGCTAAAACTTAAGTTGCCTCGGTTTAATTTGCATTTATCATCTTCCATTATATTACGTTGGTGCAAAAACAATGACGTAATAATGTCGTTTTTTGACGCATTTTTAACGTCAAAAAGACATTATTACGTCATTATTCTTGCACCAACCTAATATAATATGTAGTATTCTTTTTACACAACAATTACCGTTACTTAAGCGCACTTGTCTCAAAAAGAAAACTTTCAAATGATAATTCAACTAACAATTGTATAAGACTCAAAATATTTGGTCCGTCTTCGTAGATTAATTAGTAACTTAAGCGAAGTGTATACGGCAGATGTGTAATCAGATGAGTGGACATTGTGTTCAATGTATCCATATTCCGTTCATATGTTATAAAATCATTTTCTTCCTAGGTATGTTGTCTTAGCTCAGCTCACTCTGATTCAGCGTTTACTTTCAATTGACGATGAGACAAGAATGTTTACTTTCTCTTAATTCTGTTCATATCGGTTTCAACTGCACAGAGGAGAAAAATGAATCTTCTAAAAACACACACAAAAAAAAAAGAAACAAAATACAAATAAAAACAAACAAAAAACAGCAGGATGGCTTCCCAACATAGATAGGAAATAACTCCAACCTGGCCTTTACAACAGGCTAAAATTTATGATTATCACATGCAAAGATGAAATGTAAAAGCTTGATTCTTGACAGAACGGAGATATTTGCGAAAGTTTTGGAAAGCAAAGAAAAGATAACAAGTACGAATGAATGAATTATATGATGTAAAATATATATATGTTAGGCGTGTACAAAGATTCTCATGAGATTTTTTTTTTGAAATGCGAGAAGCTGCATATCCAGATGAAAAACGGTTTTCCGTTTGAACGCGCCTTATTTTCAGGTGGAATTTCAGAAACAAAACAATAAAAACAAAACTGCTATGCTGCATCATATGCTTACATCTATAAGTATATTTATATATACATACATACATACATACGTCTGTGTGCGTAGGTGTTTTTGAGAGAAGTTCAATGAGATTTCGATGTAATGGTAAAGTTACTTTGACATGTGTTTACAGATAAGCAGGAGTCATTAGAAAAATAATTTTCTTTCACAGGAAAGAAAATCTACGTTAGCAAAAAAGAACAAAATTAAAAAATATAAAAAATGATTTATGTTAAGTATTTGGCTGTTGTATTATTTATTTAACTGTTTCTTTACAGAAAAAAAATATTTCAATTAATTATTTTAAAATTATTTTTTTGTTATTATTTTGAATAATACTCAGATGAATATACACAGGGATTTCCCTTAATTGAGAGATTAATATTCAAAGAAAATATTTCTGTTGATCCTAATAAAGATCATAGAAAATTTAAAACTTGACAAACATACACTATTTACATTATTCAGACTATTATCCTCATCTTTGTCGCTATATTTATTAAAACATTTCGGCCCTTGTACGTCCGGCCTTCTTCAGGTGGTTGGAATATCAAGGACAAATGACACAGAGGATAAAGGCGTTAGTTAGATCCAGTGACAGGACCCAAAGAGTGTGAGTTCAATACCCGGTTAAGGCAGCGGAGAAGTTGGAGAGGGGAATTAACAGGAGATAACTGACAACTGACATCCATTAAACATGGCACGTGGAACTAGAACAGTCTACCCCAGTGAGCGAAATAACATTCCAACCACCTGAAGAAGGCCGGAGCGCAAAACGGCCGAAATGTTGTAATAAATATGGCGACATAGATGAGGACAATAGTCCGAATAATGTAAATAGTGTACATAATACCTCATTTCAGAAATATAGACAGATATTGAAAAACATGTTTTCAATTTCCTATCAATTTAATAACTCTGATTATTTTTTAATTATAAAACTGAAATTATTTGTAATTAATTATTAACATAATATTTTTGAGATATGTATTATTTTTCCGACACAAATTGATGTATAAATATAAAAGATTGATGAAAGAAACGTTAGCTCGGTAACACGGGAAAAAAGCCTGTTTTTCATTAAATTCTTATTTGCTATTTGTATTAATCTAACTTTTATCTAATAAAACTAGAACCAATCATACAGAAAAGCATAATCAATTTTCATCCTTAAATAAGACACTTACACACTTCCTTTAAAACAAGCTACGTTTTATCTATGCTGATTATCCAACTATTTACTGCTATCTTAATAGTAATTCGAATCTGGTCGATCAGGTCAAACCGGCAGCTGATCTGAAAAATTAGCTACAATCTCTTGTTAAATGGGACAAAAAATGGCTCGTTAACTTTAATGCCTCCAAAACAAAACTGCTCTCTTTTACTTGTCTGATAAAAGCCTTTTTGCCTTCCATCAGCATGGCCGATGCTAACCCCCAGCAGAGTGACCCGTTGCACTTTCTCGGACTACCGTTTTCCGCTGACATGATGTGAAAAGATCATACTGAACGAATTGCTAGGTTTGCTAATAGGAAAACTGGTTCACTTTTTCATGCTAAACAATGTTTCTTTCTCCAGAATCTATCTTGTATATTTATACATCTAACGTTCTTCCTTGCTTTGAATATTGCTGCCTCATCGAGTCTGGTACTCCTGCTATATATCTAGATATTCTTGATAAAATCAAAAGAAAAATTTGCAATGTTTTTAGTCCTGACCCGCCACCGCGCCTTCAATGGCATTCCTACCACCAAGACGTATTTTCCATGCCCCTTTTCTATAAATACTCTCATGGTAATTTTTCTGATAAGCTTTCCTCTATGGTACCTAGACTTTATAAATTTAAGCGCAGTACGAGATTGGCGGCAAAGTCTCATTATTTTACGGTTGAAAGGGATAGAGCTGCAACCGTAAGTTTTATGCTGACAGTTTATTCTATGGTGGAACTCTCTACTGGCTCCTTGCTTTTTAGTCAACTTTGAACTTCAAAAATTTAAATGCAGGGTTAATCATTTTCTACTGTCTTCTTAATTTCTGTTCTTTTAATTCTCTCTCTCTCTCTTTTTAACTGTGTTCTTTTTTTACCAATATTCGCAAACACCCAGTAACCACTTGCTTTGATGGGGGCGAAATGATTAAAAAAAAACAATAGATAAAAAAGTGCGGAAAAGATTAATACGGGGAGGTATATATCACA
This sequence comes from Acanthosepion lycidas, assembly GCA_963932145.1. Lineage (NCBI taxonomy): Eukaryota > Metazoa > Mollusca > Cephalopoda > Sepiida > Sepiidae > Acanthosepion > Acanthosepion lycidas. The sequence continues at coordinate 16,724,892 of OZ010593.1, read as the reverse complement.
GCTCATTCGTGTGGTTAGACGGGTATATATATATATATATATATATATATATATATATATATATATATATATATATATATATATATGTTGTTATGGTCCAGGTTAGGACCAAGGAAGACTAACACGAACAGAAGAGTAGAAATAACGAAAGTATATTACTCGAAATAATAATACAAGATGTGGAAGGTGTTAGTATGACTGTCAGTCTGGTTTGGAGTGAACTACTATCGGCTCGAGTCGATTCGATATTTACTTGCCCCCCCCCACGAGGGAAATATGTGGCACAAGACCGAGTTTTACGTGGGTTTTCCGAGCCCGTAGGCTCGGCCAAAAAGAATCGGATTGGTCAACCTCCCCGAACTAGGCTCTACCATTCGGCGGAGCCTCTTTCTGGTTCCTCTCTGCTCGGAGGCAGAGAGTTCGACCGTCAAGCTGAAACGGCTCGACCCGATTCGATATTTACTTGCCCCCCACCACGAGGGAAAGATGTGACACAAGGTCGAGTTTTACGTGGGTTTTCCGAGCCTGTAGGCTCGGCCCGAAAATGCCCGTAGAAACTGAAGAGGCGTAGTATTCATAGTGTTAGGAAGAGTTCATTCTGTAGTTTATAGGTAAGGACACATGATATATATATATATATATATATATATATATATATATATATATATATATATATATATATATATAATGCGATACCAGGATCCGAACGAGCATCAGGTTAGCCAAAAGAAATTGCCTCTCAAAAGCTAAAAGAAGTACTAAGAAAAAGGAAACAAAGAGAAGAGTGTTGAATTGCTATGTGATATCAATCCTTTTTTATGGTAGGAAAATCTCCTTAGAGATGAAGAGAAAATTGGAGAAATCGAAAACGTAGTTCTACAGAAGGATGATGAGTAATCACTGGACAGAGTGAATAAGCAACGAAGAAGTTATAAATATAATGGTAACAAAAAGAATAATTATACTAAAAATCAGAAAGAGACAGCTAAAATTTCCTGGACATATAACGAGGAAGGAGGACCTGGAAAACTTAACACTCACAATGCGTATCAAGGGTAAGCGACATAGGGAAAGGCACCGGGACATATACCTGGCGAAACATTCTGAATGGATTAATGAACTGGAGCGGTAGATTGGCAAAGAGAGAAACGCTTCTAAGAGCCACGAGTAATAAGACGTTCAGGAGGGCCATGATCGCCGATGGTACCCGGTACATAGAAATATCATGATCTCCAGAGTTACAAGGAATTTTAAGGTAGTATCTTCAAACTTCGTTATCTTTTTAATCATTCACCATGTTTAATATTAAATAACATAGGGAAGACCATTAAATTAAAGGTTGACATTTTTATTCATAAAAATGGTAGAAGCTACAATTTTAATATCAATACCAGTTAAAATCATTATATGTGGTCTTATGGGCTTGCGTAATGCGGTTATGCATAATAAAATGTCCGTAAAATATATATAATAATAAAATATGTCAGCATTATCAATGCGATCGTATAGACATGTCTATCTTGTTTCATAAAAAAGCGCTTAGCAAAATAATTGAAAATGTTTAAAAAAAAAAAAATGTATAGACCGAGATATTGAAATTGTAACAATGTAGAATGTGTCCAGTCTTTTCTTTAACTTTCATTCTCTGTAACCCCCAGTGTACTAGTGGCATCCCCGTCTTACTTGGGGATGAAATGATTTAAAAAAAAAAAAAAAAAAAAAGAAAGAAAAAAAATAGCATTAGGAAAAGATGACAAAGGTTACTGGTATATACTTTTAAAAATTCAGGCAATTATATCGCCGTCTGCGATACAAAAGCTTGGTCATCGTCCACAAGGAGAATTTCTCTCAATATTATAAGCTCCATAACTTTATGAGAAAAACCTTAGTCATATCCCTTTCTATCTCGCTCTTTATTCTATCACCCAGTCTCTAATGTTTTTCTTCCTCTTTCTTTCTCGGTATTTTTCCGAGCTTCCCACAGTGAGGGATCTGGCACAAAGACGGTATAACGTGGGTTGTTTCCGAGCTCGTAGGTCCGGGCAAAAATTCCCCGTAGACCCCTTAATAACGGGTTCGGGTTTGTCTACCTCCCCAGACTACCCTTCGGGATAGCCTCTCCTGGGTTCCTCTCTGCCTTAAGGCCGAGAGTTCGACAAGCACGAAGAGCTTAGCGCGCGGCTATGACCTACTGCTTCCTCGCTCTTTCTCTCAATAACCTTTCCTCTTTTTACTGTTTTCTCTCATCTACTCCCTATTTGTCTTTGTCTTTCTCCCTTTCTCCTTCTCTAATTCTCTCACGCCCTTTCACTAACGCAAACTTTCCTTCTCTTTCTCTAACATAATTTACTACTAATACTATATTGATATTTATTTGTCTCAAAGATGTACTAAAAGTTTGTATAAAACAGCAAATCAATAATAATAATAATAATAATAATAATAATAATAATAATAATAATAATGATAAATAGAGGTAGATGGGACGCTAGACAAAACCGTAGTGAAAGCATCCCAACGTGGACTTGGAAAAGACTGATGTAAATCATGAAGGTACCACTTTCCTGGATTAGCAGATCCTCGGCAATTTCAGCGTTCACAGTGATAGGGAATTCCAGGAAAATCGAAATTGACAGACATTGTTTTGAAAAAAAAAAAAAAAAAAAAAAAAGAAAAAAACATGCTGAAAAGTCATATCTTCTCAAAGATGTTGCAGCGTCAACAGACAAAGGCAAATATTGGAATACTTTTGAGAAACTAAGCAAAATAGAATTTATTTGAACGTGACATCTGAGGAGAACAACATTACTTCTTGTCATGAGAGTTTTGGGAAAGATATCGAAAAAGAAAACAAAGATTACATATACCTGGTAGCCCGTAAATACGCAAATGGGAAAAAAAAATACTTATGCATATCTCACAGAGCTTGCATTGATTTCTCTCTATGTGATAGCAACAATAACATTTTAAATAGCGCCTCATCTGAGCGCATCTTCTGATGCCAAAAGAAAAAGAAAAAGCAAAACAAAAACCTTGTTGCCTCTTGAAGTCACAGGTTAATAATAATAACAATACTACTTTTAAAATAATGAGTAAGAGAATCAAATAGATGAGTAGAAGACAAACAGATGCAACGAACTCAACAGATAAAAAAAAAATGGAAGCTATCGATGCAAAGAAGCATTAGAAATAGATCTAAGATAAATGAAAATTTATTTAAAAAAAAAAAAAACTAAGAAAAAACTTTGTGTACATTTAACTACTAAAATAGATATCAGGGATTTAATTAATTTTAAAACTCGTGTTTGATATTAACAGAAGAAAATGTGAGCGAAAATGTTTTTTTTTTCTCCTTCTTTAAAATAGAAACGTTATGGAAATACTGCAAAGCAAAATCGGAACGTGCACAACCAATAAGCTGTCAAATTATCTCTCGCCCACATAGTCTGCTCGTACGAACGATATTCCGTAGGTTTTGTTCGTTACTTCTCGCAAGATCACGTATATTAACGTGGGTGGATAAGGCTACGACGTGATGTTAAAGACATTCAACTGCTCGAAATAAATAAATCAAACAGATAAAATACAAACAAACAGAAATCATTTTAAAGGAAAGTCTTAGCATTTTCTTGTTTCGACCAGTACATTTTTTTAGTTATTCTTTCGAATTTTTATATATATATATATATATATATATATATATATATATATATATATATATATATATACATACACATACACACACATACATATATATATATATATATATATATATATATATATATATATATATATATATATATATATATATATATATATATATATATGTGTGTTTAACCTATTTTCTTTTCTTTCCTTTAGAATTTTTACACTTGTTTGCTTTTCTTTTGTCATTCTTAGGTTTAACGCTTTGGTTCTAACTGTTCCGACATTCAATATTATGACGTCATTTCCGCAGATTTCTATCTATCTATCTATCTATCTATCTATCTATCTATCTATCTATCTATCTATATGATATCACCCTCTTTATTTGATCTCTATCTGTTTCAGTTTTATCTATCTATCTATCTATCTGATCTTTTTCTTTATCTACCCATATGATCTCTCTTTATCTACTTAACTGATCTCTCCCTATCTGGTCTCTCTCTCTCTCTCTCTCTCTCTCTCTCTCTATCTATCTATATATATATATATATATATATATATATATATATATATATATATATGTTTAACCTATTTTCTTTTCTTTCCTTTAGAATTTTTCCACTTGTTTGCTTTTCTTTTGTCATTCTTAGGTTTAACGCTTTGGTTCTAACTGTTCCGACATTCAATATTATGACGTCATTTCCACAGATTTCTATCTATCTATCTATCTATCTATCTATCTATCTATCTATCTATATGATATCACCCTCTTTATTTGATCTCTATCTGTTTCAGTTTTATCTATCTATCTATCTATCTGATCTTTTTCTTTATCTACCCATATGATCTCTCTTTATCTACTTAACTGATCTCTCCCTATCTGGTCTCTCTCTCTCTCTCTCTCTCTCTCTCTCTCTCTCTCTATCTATCTCTATATATATATATATATATATATATATATGTATATATATATATGTGTTTAACCTATTTTCTTTTCTTTCCTTTAGAATTTTTCCACTTGTTTGCTTTTCTTTTGTCATTCTTAGGTTTAACGCTTTGGTTCTAACTGTTCCGACATTCAATATTATGACGTCATTTCCGCAGATTTCTATCTATCTATCTATCTATCTATCTATCTATATGATATCACCCTCTTTATTTGATCTCTATCTGTTTCAGTTTTATCTATCTATCTATCTATCTGATCTTTTTCTTTATCTACCCATATGATCTCTCTTTATCTACCTAACTGATCTCTCCCTATCTGGTCTCTCTCTCTCTCTCTCTCTCTCTCTATATATATATATATATATATATATATATATATATATATATACCTGATCTCTCTTTTTATATATGTAATAGCCCCTACTAATCTCACTCTCTGTAACAATGTGACCTCTCTCTCTTTCTTTCACTCTCTCTATATATATATTGGGTTGGTGCAAAAATAATGACGTAATAATGTCGTTTTTTGACGTAACGTCAAAAAAACGACATTATTACGTCATTATTTTTGCACCAACCTAATATATATATATATGATCTCTCTTTTTATATAATACCCCCTGCTTATCTATCTGATGTCACTCTCTGCAACTATGTGACCTTTCTCTATATATCTATCTGATCTCTCTCTCTCTCTCTATATATATATATATATATATATATATATATATAAGGTTGGTGCAAAAATAATGACGTAATAATGTCGTTTTTTGACGTTATAAATTACGCCAAAAACCGACATTATGTTTGCACCAACCTAATATCTCCGACATTTCTCTATATCTGATCCCTATCAATCAATCAATCTACCAAAAGTAACAGAAAAGTATTATATTTCTTCTCTCACCTCTCACTAAATCACTCTTTCTCTTTCTTATTGTTTTCGATCACTCAGACTCTATTCTTTTTTCTTTCTCTCTCTCTTTCTAGATCTCTTTCGACCTATTGCTGTCTACTGTCACCATCTCTCCATTCGTTTCGCCTGCTTTTCTCTCTCACCATCGCTCTCCTTCTCATTTTTCTCTCTCATTCTCACTCTATTTAAATTCCTTCTTCTCCATCTCTCAATATCTCCCCCTCTCTCTCACACGGTATTCTGTCTATCGATCTGCTCAATCGTAAGTGCGTTCTATTCGATTCTCCGTTTTTTTTGTGTTTTTTTTAACTTTTTGCCTGTACTTTCAAGGTATGTATAAAAATATATCTTAGTAAGGCACAAGTTTAAAAAGTAGAAAATCGAGTAGGTTAGAAGATCATGACACGCCAGTCGTCTAATTGGAGACGGTCTGCCTGTCTATCATCTCAACATCTGATATGGGATTCGCACGTCGAACTTTGACTTTTGATGCGATATATATATAACTCTTTCGGCTAAGAGAGAAGCCAAGCATCTATATTTACTCCTATCTCTCTCTCTCTCTCTCGTCACTATCTTACTATTTCTCTTTCAATCCCCCCTCTCTCTCTCTAACTATCTCTCTTTTTTCCCTCTATTCCCATTTATCTTTCTTCGTACTAACTCTCTTTAAATCACACTTTCTCTCTCTTATTGTTTTCGATAATTCATACGTTATTCTTTTTCTTCTTGTTTCTCTCTCTTTTCTAGATCTCTTTCGTCATTTTGCTGTCTACTGTCACCATCTCTCTATTCGTTTCGCTTGTTTCTTTCTTTCTCTACCACTCTCCTTCTCACTTTTTTCTCTCATTCTCACTCTATTTAAGTTCTTTCTTCTCCACCTTTCAATATCCTTTTCTCTCTTACACGGTATTCTATCACACCGTCTCTAATAGTTTTTCTTCCTCTCTCTTTTTCTCAATATGTTTTTCTCCTTTTTACTGTTTTCTCTCATTTACTCTCTATTTGTCTTTCTCTCTCTCTCTCACCTTCTCTCTCTCTATTTCTCTCACATCCCACTCACAATTGCAACTTCTCTTTCTCTTTCTCTAACATAATCTAATACTCTTCTGTTAGTTTTTCTTTCTTAGTCTTACACCCTTTAACTCTTCCCGTTTCCCATCCTTAATGTATTCATATTTTTTATTCTTTTCAGATCTTGCGTTATTTTCTACGGATTTCTTTTATAAAATTTTAAATCTGCCTGGATAATCCAATGATCAAATTCTAGAATTTAATAAATAAAGAACAAGGAACTCAACTTTATTTTTCAAAAAGGAATGCATTTTTTATTTTTTTATTTGTCAATGAAAAAAAAATCTTCGATGAAAAAATATTAATTCTTAATATTGAATTATTTATGTAAATCAAACTATTATACCAGAAACATGGAAGCAGACGATGAAAATTGCCCGAGACATACTTTCCTCGATTTCTATTAGGAAGAAATAATTTTCTTTCGCTCATTAAAAAGATCCAGGATTCCAATCTAATCCCTAACTCTTCAACTTGCGTGCAACTCAAATGAAGATTAATAAAAAAAAAAAAAAGATACCGGATAAAAAGACATCGTCTTCAAGACATTCAGAAAATATCATTGCTGTTGCTATAGCAAAGCAACAAAAGTACGTAGATGGAAGCCATTTTGCTGATTGACCTTCGATTCTGTCGCGTAGGCACACGTATTTACAACCACTTCCGTTGTTTATAGAAGTGCATGGAAGCAAAGTGTGTAGAGTATGGTTGTCCCATCACACCACAGAAAACTTTTTAACAAGTCATAGCAGATGACGAATCTTGGGTCCATGGCTATGACACCGAAACCAAGCCTCGGTCATCCCAGTGATAGACACCAAACTCTCCGAGCCTGAAGAAAACACGAATTAATCGAAGCAATGTGAAGACGCTGTTGACAGTTTTCGTTGACTACAAAATCATTGTTCATGGCCCACAAGGCCCG